>VDFB02179234.1:61973906-62066157 GCA_007258455.2 Sequoia sempervirens
TTAAGATATAATGCTACCCAACCTATTTACACACTTTACCATCTCAAAACCTCACTTTTCCTCTTGGAAAACTCAATTTTCCATCCTAGGGCATCATGCCCAACACACTACTTGGCCTCCCATGCACTCACAAAGCATAAAAACATCTAATCCTACAAAATAAATCCCATTTCACCTAGTTATAGTGATCATAGAAGGTGGAATGGGTTTTAACTCATTGTGTTAAATTCAAACCCTTAACTCTATTTTACACAGACAATTTTAGGAAAACAACTCAAACTTCAACCAAATAGAATGTTTGACTCCCAAACCTCCTACAAAACAAAGTTAATTCAAGCCACAAATGAATTCAAACAATTTTCTAACCAATTAGTTACTATACAGGGTTGTACCTGTAGGTCTTTCGAGGCATAAAATTACAAAAAATCTGCTATAAAATAGGCGTTTCTTTATTTATTCTTGCTTCAAAACATCAAGATTAGCTTTACATCAATGTGTTTCCGCCTTTTTATGCTTTTTCACCCTAAACTAATTGACTTCACTGAACTAAACTTCCTTTTCAAATACTTGACCGTTTGTATGTTGGAATCAACAAACACTAAGAGGGGGGTGAATCAGTGTTCTACAAATTTTAACTTTATTAACTTGATCTTTAAACCACTTATAGCATTGAACCAAAATAAAGATGCAACAACACAAGACAATCAACCACAACACCATAACACAAGGATTTTTTACCTAGAAACCCTGTTAGGGGAAAAACCACAGTGGAGGTTAATCCACAAGATTATACTTTGTTAAAAGTATAAAAGAATTATAAATGGAGAATGCACATGCATTCAGGCACACTGCCTAGAGCTCACTACTCAAATATAAAAGGATTACTTCCCAAAAGAAGACTCACTATCTTACAAAAACATTTGGATTACATCCGAAAGATTTTGAACTAAGAAAATAGCATCTACTAATGTCTGATTATAGTTTCGGTTAAGTACATTGACAACATTCTTCACATTTTGTCTGATTCTACTCTTGAAACTTTGTTTGCTTTAATTCAAATCACCAATCTTTGTTCTGCTCAAGTGAAACTATGCACAATCAATCTATATTCCTTCTGAATTTTGCATCATATTGCATCACACCACATCACAAAATGATATGAATAATCGATTATATATATTTGCAACTGGAGATTACATCAAGTGTATGTCAAATTTAACAAAATTGAAACTTGCACAAACTGTTGGCCCAATCCATAAATAAATATCAATGTGAATCAACCAATTTTTTCCAAAAGATAGTAAGGATCCAAAACAACATGCTCGAACATGAAACACCTGAAAAGATTATGCCTTGAATATCTACAACACACTAGACTCATCTAGTGGGCCTTTCTACATTATTAAATTGAAAATCAATAAACCAGATCTTCTAACTTGTACACCAATCAATATCAGGCCCTATGATTCAAAGATAAGATAGTTCATACATTAAAATACCTTCCCTGAGATCCACGACAAAAAATGATAACAGGAAATTACATATGAGTCAATGCACACAACTTTTTCGGATGTCCTATTCTAGCTTTGGCAATTAACACATATCTTCAATCTAACTTCCAGTATAAGAAAATATTGAAGTGTGGATAGTTTTACTAACTGGGGTTTCCATCAATGAAAACACTAGATGACTTGTGCAGTGTCTCTTTCCAACATAGTATCCCTTTTTAAAATGCAATATTACAAGTTTTAATTGACAACATTTGGCAATAATGTGGAAATTTGCAAAACCAACATTATTGACCTCCCTAAACACTTAATATCCATAAAATATGACTAATTACAATAGAGAATGGTCTTAATGACCTTATTTAGACAAAAATACATTGAAACCTAATGCCTACTCCTCAAAACCTTGAATTGACAAATCTTATTTAATGGTCCTCCTGCACCAACCCCCTCTCACACTGTCATTTCATCTAATTTAATTAAATAATGAAAATTATTTAATTTTAACCCTAAGTCCTCTTATTTAATTAAATAACCTAAACTATTTAATTAAATATCATATTTTCATCTCCTTTTCATTAAATAAATCAATAATTTAATGAATATTTTCACAATCCTCATCTTGCACATTCAAATTTAGTTGTAATTAACTAAATTGTTAATTTCCCTCTCATCCACTTGCATAGGGAATATTCTCCTATTTTCCTCGATAAAAGGTAATGATTACTCCAAACAAACTTTGAAATAGCTTTGTAAATTTGTTACAAAGTTTGTTTGTTTGCATAATTGTGAGCCCTTGATCTTTTCTTGATCCATATGATCTTTGATTCTTATCCATTGATGAGAATCCTTGATCGATGTTTCATCCTCCTTTCATTTGTGACTATTGATAAAACGAATCAATCTCATCCATTGATTTTTCATTTGATCTCCATTAAATCAATGATTTAGTGAATATCATATAATTTTTCTAATTTGCATAATTGAATCTTTGTTTTAATTATCAAATTACTAATTCTTCCACTTGCAAGGGAATATTCCTTTGCACATTCCTCCAAAAGGGGAATTATTCCCATGGAATATTCCTTCCCCTTTTTGCACAATTAAAACTTTGTTTTAAATTTCAAATTATCATTTTTCCTCACCCATATTTGAAAAAAGGGATATTCTCACTTGGCTTCTTGAGCAAGCTAAGCTTGTGACTTCTTGAGCAAGTTACCTTTTGACCTGTGTGTGGAGGTCAAAAGTGTGTTTGTTTGGAACAAATGAGAACCCTTGATTAAATCTCATCTTGCATTCTCACTAGTTGATGAGAATCTATGATCCATGCCTCTTTTTCCTTTCATCCTTGACCATTGATTGATCTGTTTGATCTCAACCCTTCATTTCTCACTTGTTTTCCTATAAATAGAACACTATTTGGAGACAAACAGTTCCATCTTTCAATTGAAAACTTATATTGTTGAATTCACACACTCACAATCATAATTTACTCACATTTAGCATATTTTAGTTCATTTTTAGTTGCATATTGGCTTTAAGCTTCCATGATAACATAGATGCATACATTTAGCTTATTTGTTAATTAGGATTTTAATCTTTTTAACCTTGCATACACTTAGAGTAGATTTGCATACATCCATATCAATCATCTTAGCATAAATCATGTTAAAATAGCTTGCATCATATTTATTTAGCTTTAAATCATGTTTTTATACACATATTTCAATGGTTTCATCAGTTTTCTTCAATAAAAACTAATTGAAACAAGCTCATTATCTAAGGGATTGGGAAAGGGTCACCATTCCACATGGGTAAACCCACAAAATTGGTTTACAATTCTAGTGAGGAAGGAAAATTGCGAAAAATATCCTATGAAAAAAAAATCTTTTTAGGGGTTCACATAAATTGGGTTGTTCGAATGGACCTTGGTTCAAGTGAACCATATTAAATGATGGGAATCATTTTTTTTGTATTTTTTATGACAAAGACTGGAAAATTGAATACAAGAGGGGTTCACTCGAGCTTGGGTACATTTGAACCCTACTTCTAGCGAACCTCCAAGGGGGGTTCGCCCGAACTTGAGTTCATTCGAATCCCCCTTTTTCCCCCTTCTCCCCCTCTAGCACCAAATTTCTACACAATTTTTCCTTTCGGAGCTCAATTTGAGGATGAAAATGAAGGAGACTTCACAGACCCAATTGGACGATGGTAGTCCTCAGAACGAGCTATCCATCAAATCTAATTTCAATATGTTTTGGTTTTATTATGTTTTTTTTTTTGTTTGATTAAACATAGGTTTTTCACCAAGAATCAAGATATTCTATTTTGCACATGTGGAAAAATAGAAAATTATCAAAATAAAATTATGAATAATATATCCAGGCTAGGTATTGATTTTCTTGATCCAGTAGAAAAAAATGAATTTGATACATACAAATTTTTTTATGTTGTATACGGTCTGCCTATGTTTGAATTGTAATTGGTTTGAATTTGAAACTTGATTAAGGAACAAATATTCAATAAAACACTATGAAACCAAATGAAATGGTTATATATCATAGTTCCAAATCTAAATTCAAAAAAATTAGAATTTTATCCTTCATAGAAATAGAGTTTTGTTGTATATAGTGAGTGTCACTCTTTAAAAATGGTGTTTACTGATGAAAACTACTTTTTGAAGGAGATGGGAAAAGAAGTGCAATCTGATTCCAAATTTTTAAAAAAAAATATATTTAGAATCTATAGACAAATTGTCACAAATCACTAGTTTGCATCATCTTCAATTTCCTCACGGTTTAGTCGCTATAGGTGCTTGAAAGTGGAGATTTAGTTAGAAAAAATAAATTCAGTGTCTAGTTTGGCCATAATTGTAAACTAGTATTATGGGATCACCCAACCAAAATGACCCTCTCATTAACTCCCTTTTGCAAACTATGGCATCCCTTCAACAAGTGGAAAAATTACAATAGAACAACAACAGTCAACATTTGCAATATATCAAGTCCAACCCATTTTCCTTCAACAATTAAGAGCAAAAAATGCCACAAGGTATAGAAGTACCTTAATTTGAGAAATATGGTGGGAAAGGAGATCCTGTTAGCCATGTTTTTTCCTTCATATCCTTATGTAGTAATTTCATCTTTGAATATAAACTCTTGGCTAAGCTCTTTCCTAGGTCCTTGAAGGATACCAATTTAGAATGGTTCTCTTATTTACCGAACAATTCGATTGGTTCATTCAATGAACTCATTGATAGCTTTTACAACCATTTCCATATTCACATGGGTCTCAAGATGATCCTGGCAGAGCTTGATGAAGTAAGAAGAGTAGCTCAAAACTAGAATGTGAAATTGAAGGCACAAATGAAGTATTTATTTGATAAAAGGGAAAAAGATAAAAAATTTGAAGAAAATGATCTTCTATTAATGTGGAATGTAAGATGTCAAGAGAAGGGAAAACACGGGAAATTTGAAGGTTTGTGGCTAGGACCCTTTGTTGTTGTTGGCAAGAAAGGAGAAGATTCATATTACTTGCAGAACATGACTAGTGAAGAATAGGAGTTTCTTGTACATGGGAAATTTCTGAAGCACTTCTTCTCTTAAAAAAGGGAATATAGAGGATTAAGGGTTGCCAGTGCATGGACGACACTTGACAATCCTCTCAAAAATTCTTCTCCATGCACAGTAGTTTAGGAAATAAAAAGGAACAAGAATTGCCAGTACATGGACAATCCTAAAATTCCTTCTTTTTTAAATAAATCTTTCCATGTACAATAGTATAAGGTCATGTTCATCTCCATTTCCATTTATTCCATCCTACTCACTGGTCCATAACCTTGAAAGTTTGGTCTTCTAACCCAGAAATTTGGATCCTTGCAATGATCTCACAATCATTCATCCCCAGATAGAGCCACTATTAGAACTGTAAAATTTTGAAAATTTTGTGGCTGTCTATACCCATAAGTTTCCTAAGAAGTCCATGCCATAATTACATGAATCCACTTTGAATAACAAATTTTCCCATATTATATCATTTGATCAAATAGAATTCACCTGTGCTTGAGCATTTCAATGTATAAATCATATCGGCATAACATGATGCAAGTCTCGCCAATCCATAGAGTATTTTATACTAACATATGTCTTTTTCCAGCATATCGGCAAGAGATCAGGATTGTCTTACCGATAAAATTTCATTTGGTAATACACATTGGGAAGACACAATTCTGAGTCTCAGTGAAAGAAAGATCCTATCGGCAAGACAATATGCATCGAGATAAGTCATATTGAGCTTGTGCATGTCTTACCGATGAAGCAAAAAAGTGAAATATTAGGGAGACAAGAGCAATCGGAGTAATGTCCAATAATGTTCATTTGGTCTTACCAATAAGGCAGGGTGGGTTTCATTGTTGTCATGGGGATGAAGTTAGGGAGTCTTACCGACCCCCTATGTCACACCAATAGAGTTGTACGAGATTTAGATTTGGTGGTGCATGTGGAATAAATAATCATCGGTGAGACTTGCTTCATCAGCGAGAGCTCAGAGAGTCATGCCGAATGAAGTTCCATTGACAGGAAAACCACTATATCTTAGCAATCAAAATTTCTGAAGGAAAATTCTTGACAAGATACAAGTAGTTGAAGGAAAGTCCCACTGACCCCCTATGTCATTTGGAGGGATTGGTCATTGGTGAGATAGACTTCATCAGTGAGAGCTAGGAGAGTCATCCCAAGTGTTGCTTCATCGGCCAAAAAATTGTTAAGTCTCGGTGATCATAAAATGAACCAAAGGAGATGTCTCGGCAAGACACAAAGTAAGTTGTGGAATTTTTTGTCAATCCCCTAAGTCACAATGATAGTTTTCATGGGCAAGAGTCTCAACGATACACTCATGACTGAAGGAATAACTATTGTGAAGACTCAAAGTGTCGGTGGGACTACATGACATCAAAGCGATATATAATCTATGGTAGTCAGAGAGGCTCAAAATGTTGGGGAGACTATAGGATTTCATAGCAGGTGTCTAGTGAATATTGGTAAAATCCTGAATAGAAAGGATCGCCGAGATTTCAACATGAAAGGATGCATCCTTTCAAATGACTGATGTATAAATACTCATTTTTCGATAGCAGATAGAGATAAAAAAAGAAAAATAAAAAATATAGTAGGATACAGAATGTTACATTTTTTGAGACTATGATGCATGTTTGAAACAATGGAGATTTTAATTGAATTCATTTGATGTGGTGACATTTTTGCAGTATCAATTGTTTGTTGTGTTAATTGAAAGTATTGTTGAAGTTGTCTCCAATGTTGATGTTTTCTAATTATTTAAACTGATATAACATGGATATTTTTCAGTCATCAATGCACACTTGTTTTATCTATATGGCTAGATTAATTGGTTCTTTCAAGGAAAGATTAAATCCTTTTAGCCAATCATAGTAATAAGGGAATCTCATTTGGATCATTAAGAAGAGCTCGGTAGTCACATCCTTGCATGTTTATACCAGTTATAAACTTAAAATTCTATGCCAAAGAATTTGAGTATCAGCCAGAAAGAAGTTATTCATTTCAGATTATCATTTGACTCTGTACACCCAATAAGGCACTAGTCTCTACCATTCCACTATTTAGTTTCATTCATTTTTTCATATGAACACATTATATTTTAGCCTTTATATTGCATATACAATCTGTACCAAAATAAAACTCATTTATCCACTCCTATTTGCTATTGTAGGTAAATCTGTTTAAAGGAATAAACATTGGTCAAGTCTACTTCATTGTTGTAGGTACACCCACCTAGGTCTGGTAGCACCTGAAGAGTAGAAGGTCTAAATAATTTTTCCTTGTATGTTACTCTGAAACGTATCAAGAGATTGGCAAACTCTTGAGGTATTTTTCCTGCGTTTTTTAGAGCTAACAATTTGGCGACTCTGCTAGGGAAAATTTATTGCAGGATATCCGATTGAATATCATCATATAGAGACATTGAAGAAAGATTCATAGTTTGGGAAGTTTCAGAAAGAGTGATTCCACCGGGGATACAATCAAGAATAATTTCATTTTTCTCACTTTTAACAAAGTGAGTGGCGACTCTGACAAGAATATTGCATCAATTCAACATGAATGGTAGAAGATCCCAATACAAAGGAGGTCTTGTTGGAGGTCCTGCTAGCAGTAGTAAGTGGACACATAAGGATGATAAGGTCGATAAGGGTAAGAAGATAAATGAGGACATGTGCATAATGAACAAAGACAAAGCATCAAGACCACATTATGAGACATATGACCATTATGATACATGGAGAGATAATTCAAGTGGAGAACCTTATACCCTTGAAGAACAAAGAAATCATTTTTATAATCCTCAAAAATAGGTGGAATTTGAGGCAAACTCGAGGCTGAAAGAGTTGCGTGTCAACAGGAATATGATCAAAGAATGGAGGGTAATCAAAATGAGCCTATTGATCATGTACCTCCTCAAGAAAATTATGAGTTCTCAACTCTTGAAGAAATAGAAACACAATTCGAGTTTCATAAATAAGAAGTAGAAAGAGCGAAAGCTTAACAGGAAAAGATCCAAATGATAAAAGCAATCCAAGACTTCAAATTGCAAAAAGCCCAAATTGATGCTCAAATGACTAGTTTTTCAAAATATATACCGCCTCATAGGCAGGGAAATAAAAATGCAGGACCTTTAGACCGATCAAAGGCTCCTCAAAATCATATGGGAAATCGATACAAGCAACCAAACCATACACCGTATATTGCATCACAACATACAAATGTACAACCACCTCATGGTCAACAATTTGTGCCATATCTTCATACACAATACAATAATCTAGTGTACCAGTATCAACACTTGCCTAATCCTCCCCCCCAACAATATACAACAATGATCAGACAATTTCATTTGATAGGGTTTCAATTATATCCTTACCCTATGGATAGCAGTTGGAGAAGTTTTGTTTCTAAGTTTACAAGGAGTAGTGCAATTACTTTTGAAGATCATTTGAGGAATTTTAATGCTTTTGTCCAAGACTTGGATATATCATATGAAGATTTACATATGAGGTTGTTCATGATGTCACTCACTGAAGAAGCTAGGGATTGGTTCAATAGCTTGCCAATAGCTTTTGTTGATTCTATCCAAGAATTTCATGATCGATTTCTCGAACAGTATGGAAATATGTGTGCACCAGATGCTACTTTACATGAATTAGTATAGATTCAAAAAATTCAGAATGAGTCAATTTATGATTTTAACTAGAGATTCAACAAATTGTAGAATAAGATATCACTTGGGTCAAAGTTGCTAGACTCTACAACATTGAGTATTTATTTGAATGCATTCAATCTAAAAATAGGGTATGAACTAAGAAACAGGTTTCCAAGAGATTTAGCTAAATCCCAAAAGATAGCATTAACTATTGAAAACAATAAGAAATTTGTTGGGATAATCAATAAGAGAAACAACCCTAGGGTTCCTCAACAAGCCAATAATTATCAATACAAATAGGAGAACACATACAGAAGTGAGAGGCCTAGGTTACATGACATGCCTTACAATACAAATTGGAAGGATGGAAAACCTGTAATGGATAGACCCAGGAACAAGGAAACACCTAATCCATTAGGGAAGAAGGGGGCATATATGGTCAATGATAATCTCTGGTGTGAAGGTTGTGATGGGCCACATTCCCCAGATCATTGTGTTGTAGTCCAAGAAATGCAGAAAGAAGGAATGTTAGCGAGTGACAATAGAGAGGATCACATAGTGTACTTAACCTCAAATACTTTTCACCCTGCTAAGGAGGAGTATCCATCTTCAGAAGATGAAGGCTATGAGTACTATGTTTCAAATCAAAGCTGCAATGTCCACATGGATGAACAACAAGTTTTTTTCTGATTCTGAAGAAAGTTATGCAGAACAATACTCTGTTGAGTTGCCTACTCAATATGATATAAGGAGATGCATTGAAGAGGAAATAAAGAGGTTAACCATTGCTGTAGTTGAACAAGCAAAGAGTAAGTATTGGTTAAGAAATAGGACAATGAATGAAAAGGAAGGTGCTCCCAGGGGAATATTTATGAAAGATAGAGAAGTAACACCAAGAGTTTTTGAAGAGAACAAAAAATAAGCAACATAATAAGAATGAACCAAAGCTTGTTCAAAAGGAGGAGGATAAAGAGTTACACAAAGAGAAGCAAAAAACTGATCAATTGAATGAAAGGGAAAAGGAGGAAAGCAAAGGAGGAACATTGGAGCAAAAGAAAGTGATTAAGGTGGAGGATTCTTCTTTTGACTTCTCTTAGGCTTTATCACAAGTAAAAATGTTTGTCCCACTACTCAAGATGATGAGAATTAAGGAGTATAGGGATAGTGCAATTCAATTGATATCAAATGGAAATGAGAAAAGTATGAGTTCTGAAAATCAAATAGCCACTAAAATGGTTAACAAGAAAGAGAGTATGATTGTCCTAGAAGGGTGTCTAAATGATGTATTGGTAAATTCCCCACAAGTTGAACCTTTTTTCACCATGTTGCTTATAAACAACAAATTGTTGAGGAATTACATGATAGACTCTGGCGCTACTATCAATATCATGCCAATTGGAGTTATGAAACAGCTTGGCATGTGAGTGGATACTAATAGAGGGAAGTGCTATGCAATGGATAGCAGGCCTGTTCCAGTAGTGGGTGTTATAAAAGATGATGAAATAAAATTAGTTGCTTATCCTCAGGTGGCTTACAATATAGATATAACTATAATTAATAATCCTCCTCAGTTCAAGATGCTTCTATCAAGACAATGGACAGTAGCGGTTGAGGGAAATGTCCAATTTGATTTGTCTTATGCAACAATTCTAGTGAATGGCCAGGAAGTTAAGTTGTACAAGGAGCCAAGGATGAACCCAATTGTAGATTATGTACCTCAAGATCAAGTCAATTGCTTTTGTGATATGGATCTTGGAAGTTTTAAGATAGAACTAGCCCAGCTAGACTTAGTCAATGGTGATCCAATTGATAAACATGTTGCAAAAAACTGTGATGGTGTGTGGAAAATGTACTTTGATGGAGCATGTAGCCAAGAAGGTAATGGAGCAGGAATAGTGTTTGTTTCACCTGAAGGAGTCACATTTAAATATTCATTCTTTTTAGCATTTGAATGCACGAACAATATAGTAGAGTATGAAGCTTTACTAACAATATTGAATATGACTGTAAAATAGAAGATCAAGCTGCTAGTTGTTCTAGGGGATTCTGAGCTAGTTGTTTGTCAAGTTAAATCAAAGTATGTAGAAAAACATAAGAGGCTGAGCAATACAAGAATGATGTATGGGACACAATTGATTTGTTTGATGCTTTCTCCATTGAATGGATTGAGAGGTCGAAAAACATAATGGCAGACTTTTTAGCCAATGTAGCATTGAAAAGAGATGATATCACATTGGCTAGAGTGTCTCAAATTGAGTTCAAAACAAGACTCGTTGTGCCTGACAATATATACAATTGGCATGTTTTTAATGATGATGCTGACCTCTTGAAATTTCTTCATTGTATAGATCAATATGAAGCTCAAGAAGTTGATTTCAATGCCTTTGTTGAAGAAGTAGATGGAAAGCAGACAATATTTGGGAAAGAGGTCTTACAGCTTAAAAC
The DNA here is from genome assembly GCA_007258455.2 of Sequoia sempervirens. Classification (NCBI taxonomy): domain Eukaryota; kingdom Viridiplantae; phylum Streptophyta; class Pinopsida; order Cupressales; family Cupressaceae; genus Sequoia; species Sequoia sempervirens. The sequence goes on from VDFB02179234.1 coordinate 61,985,090, forward strand.
TAATAAGCTTCCCAAAGGGCTAGTAGCATTGGAAATGGTATATGATGGAAATGATTGGTCCCTCATGAAACAGATACCAGTCAAGAGAGAGGATATTGAAGAGGTAAATTTATGGACTAAACTGGCACCAAAAAAGGTATACATTGGAAAGAAAATAAGCCTGACAATTTGAAGAATGTTGATTGTACTATTGAGAAAATATAAACATATGTTTGGATGATCTTATGAAGATCTCAAAGCATATAGGGAAGGATTGTTTCAACATGAAATCACATTGAAGCCAGATGCAAAGCCATTTAGGCAAAGACAAAGAACTATCAACCCGACATTGGAACCAAAAATGTAGGAGGAATTGGTAAAGGTTAGAGATGGGGGTATTATCAAATCAATCAGGCATTCAACATGGGTTTCAAACCTGGTTCCTATGAGGAAAAATAATGGGGATATCAAATTATGTGTGGACTTCAAAAATCTAAACATGGCATCTCTCAAGGATAATTATCCTCTACGTAATATGGAGGTTGTACTACATAAAGTAATAGGGTGTGAGTTGTTATCTATGATGGATGGGTTCTTTGGTTACAACTAGGTCAAAGTCAAAGAATTCGAGCAGTAAAAGATGGGTTTTACAACCCCATGGGGAACATATGTTTATGTGATAATGCCATTCGGTCTCACAAATGCAGGTGCAACCTTTCAAAGAGCTATGGATGTAGCATTTGTAGACTTGATTAATGCTATCATGGTGGTATATCAAGATGACCTTACTGCTTATTCAAAAAGGGTTGAAGATCATGTAGAACATCTGAAAAAGGTATTTATTAAAGCTTTCGAATATGGTATTAGTCTGAACCCTGAAAAATATCATTTTGCAGTCACAAAGGGAAAACTATTAGGACATATTGTGTCAAAGGAGGGAATTAGAATAGATCCTAAGAGGGTTGAGGCTATAGATAAAATCCCTATTCCTAAGACTGTCAAGGCCATCCAGTCATTTTTTGGATAGATCAATTTTGTTAGGAGATTTGTATGTAATTTTTCTGAAATTATTAAGCCCATATCAAATATGTTAAGGAAGAGAGAAAAGATAGAATGGACTGCAGAAGTATTAGAAGATTTTATATCAATCAAAAAGGCTATCAAGGAAGCCCCTATCCTTAAGTCTCCAAAATTTTCAAAACCCTTTCAAATATTTTCATTTGCTTCATTGCATACTATAGTTGTTGTGATGTTATAGAAGAATGAGGAAGGTCATGAGCAACCTATATCTTTTTCAGCAAGTCACTGCAGGGGTCAAAATTGAAATATGATATAATGGACAAACAAGTGTTTGCATTGGTGAAAGCCATAAAAGATTTTAGACCATATCTTGTTGGAGCGAAAGTGATAGCTTATGTCCCTCATGCAGTTGTTAAAGATGTTTTGACACAGTCAGAGGTAACTAGAAAGAGATGTAGGTGGATTAATAAAATTCAAGAATTTGATATGGAAATACAAATCACCAAATTAGTAAGAGGTCAGGGTTTGGCCAAGTTAATGGCCAAAACAAATATTGAAGCAAATCAAATTTGTAATGTAGAAGATGAAGGAAATGCAATTGCAAGTATTGATCATACTCCTAGGTATATAGACATCATTTATTACCTCAGATACATGAAGTGTCCTGAAGGATAAAGTGATAATCAGAGAAGAACCTTGAATCTGCAAGCATCCAAATATGTGTTCATGGAAGGTGATTTGTTTTAGAAAAACATGGATGGGATGTTGTTGCTATGTCTAGATGAGTCACAGTCCAAGCACGTTATAAGAGAAATGCATGAAGGGGTTTGTGGAGGCCATTATTCTGTAAAGACAACTACACACAAGATTCTCAGCGCAGGTTATTACTAGCCAAAAGTCTTTAATGATTCATTTTCATATGTAAGATGTGAAGCATGTCAAAATTTCTCAGGGAAAATGAAGTATCGAGGAGCTTTACCACTCAGACCTTTGTAGGTTGAAGCCCCTTTTCATTAGTGGGGAATTGATTTTATTGGGGAGATACAAGAGAAATCAAGTGGAGGACATAAGTGGATCCTAGTAGCTATTGATTACTTCACTAAATGGGTAGTGGCAGTCCCAACCAAGAAAGCAACAAGTAAAGTTGTGATCAATTTTTTAATGGATAACATTATTACCATATTTGGTACACCATTAAGATTGATTACAAATAATGGGATGTGTTTTCGATCTAATGAGTTTAGATATTTTTGTAGTACATATGGTATCACCATTTCTTATGCAACTCCTTACCATCTACAAGCTAATGGTCAGGCAGGGTCCAGCAACAAAAGTATTCTAAAGATCATAAGGAGGATGCTAGGTGGGAACAAAAAGGCTTGGGATTCAAAATTGAGGTTGGTAGTGTGGGCTGATAGGATAACTGTGAAAAAGGCAATTGGAAAATCCACATTTGAATTGGTATATGGAACACAAGCCAGAATTCCTTTACAAAATTTGTTACCAATTTACAAATTTATCCTTTAGGAAGATATAGATATTCTAGAACCAATGGAGGAAACAATGGAACAACTGGCAGAGCTTGATGAAGTAAGAAGAGTAGCTCAAAACCATAATGTGAAAATGTTGGCACAAATGAAGTATTTATTTGATAAAAGCGCAAAAGATAGAAAATTTGAAGAAAATGATCCGATATTAATGTGGAATGCAAGATTTCAAGAAAAGGAAAAACATGAGAAATTTGAAGCTTTGTGGCTGGGACCCTTTGTTGTTGTTGCCAAGAAAGGAGAAGATTCATATTACTTGCAAAACATGACTAGTGAAGAATAAGAGTTGCTTGTACATGGGAAATTTCTGAAGCACGTCTTCTCTTTAAAAAGGGAATATAGAGGATTAAGGGTTGGCCAGTACATAGACAACTCTTGACAATCCTCTAAAAAATTCTTCTCCATGCACAGTAGTTTAGGAAATAAAAAGGAACAGGAATTTCCAATACATGGACAATCCTGAAATTCCTTCTTTTTTAAGTAAAATTTTCCATGTACAGTAGTACATGGTCATGTTCATCTCCATTTCCATTTATTCCATCCTACTCACTGGTCCATAACCTTGAAAGTTTGGTCTTCTCACCCAAAAATCTAGATCCTTGCAATGATCTCACAATCATTCATCCTTAGATGGAGCCACTGTTAGAACTTTAAAATTTTGAAAATTTTGTGGCTGTCTATACCCATAAGTTTCCTAAGAAGTCCATGCCATAGCACATGAATCCACTTTACATAACAAATTTTCCCATATTTTATCATTTGGTCCCATAGAATTCACCTGTCCTTGAGCATTTCATTGTATAAATCATATCGATGTAACATGATGCAGGTCTCACCGATCCATAAAGTATTTTATACTAACATATGTCCTTTTTTAGCATATCAGAAAGAGATCAGGATTGTCTTACCAATAAAATTTCATTTGGTAATACACATCAGGAAGACACAATTCAGAGTCTTAGCAAAAGAAAGATCCTATCGGCAAGACAGTATGCATCAAGATAAGTCATATTGAGCTTGTGTATGTCTTACCAATGAAGAAAAAAAGTGAAATATCGGTGAGATAGGAGCAATCAGAGTAATGTCCTGTAACATTCATTTGGTATTACCGATAAGGTAGGGTGGGTTTTGTCATTTTCATTGGGATGAAGTCAAGGAGTCTTACCGACCCCCTATGTCACACTGACAAAGTTGTACGAGATTCAGATTTGGTGGTGCATGTGGAAGAAATAATCATCGGTGAGACTTTCTTCATCATCGAGAGCTAAGAGAGTCATGTCGAATGAAGTTCCACCAGCAGGAAAACCACTATATCTCGGCGATTAGAACTGTTAAAGGAAAATTACCAACAAGATACAAGTAGTCGAAAGAAAGTCCCACCGACCCCCTATGTCACAGTGACAAGTGTTGTATTGGTAAAGACTTGGTGACACATTTGGAGGGATTGGTCATCGGGGAGACAAACTTCACTGGTGAGAGCTAGGAGAGTCATACTGATTGTTGCTTCATCGGCAGGAAAATTGTTAAGTCTCGGTGATCATAAAATGAACCGAAGGAGATGTCTCGGCAAGACACAAAGTAAGTTGTGGAATGTTTTTCCGACCCCCTAAGTCACAGTGATAGTTTTCATCGGCGAGAGTCTCAACGATACACTCATGACTAAAGGAATAACTGTTGGGAAGACTCAAAGTGTCGGTGGGACTATAGGACATCAAAGCGATATATAATCTATGGTAGTCGGAGAGACTCAGAACGTCAGGGAGACTACAGGATGTCATAGCAGGTGTCTAGTGAATATTGGTAAAAGCCAGAATAGAAAGGATCATCAAGATTTGAACACAAAACGATGCATCCTTTCTAATGACTAATGTATAAATACTCATTTTTCGAAAGTAGATAGAGATAAGAAAAGAAAAATAAAAAATACACTATGATACAGAATGTTACATTTTTTGAGACTATGATGCATGTTTGAAACAATGGAGATTTCAATTGAATTCATTTGATGTGGTGACATTTTTGTAGTATCAATTGTTTGTTGTGTTAATTGAAAGTATTGTTGAAGTTGTCTCCAAGGTTGATGTTTTCTAATTATTTAAATTGATATATCAAGGATATTTTTTAGTTATAAGTGCACACTTATTGTATCTGTATGGTTGGATTAATTGGTTCTTTCAAGGAAAGATTAAATCCTTTTAACCAATCATAGTAATTAGGGAATCTCGTTTGGATCATTAAGAAGAACTTAGTAGTCACATCCTTGCATATTTATACCAGTTATAAACTTAAAATTCTATTCCAAACAATTTGAGTATCTTCTAGAAAGAAGTTATTCATTTCAGGTTATCATTTGACTCCATACACCCAATAAGGCACTAATCTCTACCATTCCACTACTTAGTTTCATTCATTTTTTCATATGAACACATTAGATTTTAGCCTTGATATTGCTTATACAATTTGTACCAAAATAAAACTCATTTATCGACTCCATTTACCATTGTGGGTAAATCACTTTAAAGGAATAAACACTGGTCAAGTCTACTTCATTGTTATAGGTACACCTACCTAGGTCTGATAGCACCTGAAGAGTAAAAGGTCTAAATAATTTGGCCTTGTCTGTTACCCTGAAACGTATCAAGAGATTGGCAACCTCTTAAGGTATTTTGCTTGCATTTTTTAGAGCTAACAAACCCTTGTGGATTTAATGACATGCAAACAAAAAGAGGAGGAGAAAGTGACTGACTTTATAGCAAGATATCAAAGACTTTATTCACAAGTAAACATCAAAATTCCTAACACCAACCTTCAACAAATTTTTATCACCAACTTACAAGATAAACTCCAATGAATGTTTCACACAGTTATGTACTGCCCTTCATGAGTATCAAAATTCAACTTGCAGTCGTGATGTGAAAAATCTTGACATAGAGGTGAACTCCCCTCTCTCAACCAACCAATTCACAAGCCACAAAATGAAATCTCACAATAGCAATTCAAAAACTCAATCAAAAACAATTACAAGCTAACATTAATTTTATTTCTTCAATTACAAATTACAAATCAATTGACCTTCAATGGCCTCTAGCTTTGTATGACCTCCAATCTGCTTTGTTCTCAATTCTAGAAAAAGAACCTTCTCTTCATATTCCCACACCTCCTTCTTAGTTTACATTGCCTTCAATTTTATTATATGCACACCCCATTTTATGTTCCTCTTTGCAAGTATTTGATTATTTCTATATTTTCAGCCTGGGATTTTATTGATCTGCAAATAAACCTCATTTGTTATGCCTTATTTCCTTGATCCTTCATCTTGTGTAGCCAGAGCAATCCACTATTTCCCTCCTTTGTCACACCCCCTCACATTCTCATTGTTTTTTTTTAATTGCATTTAAGCCGCAAGAATTTTAAATTAATACAATCTTTTTCTATGTTGCGTGACCCTTCAAGATCTCTTTTTCTTGACTAAGATCCCTCACAACTTTTCTAAGGTCTATGCATTTTAATTTTAATACCTCCTTATACGCAATTCCACTACCAAAAATCTATTGCTATAATTTTAAATGTTAAAAAAAATGAATGCAATAGCCTCGCCAATTCTTCTTCTTCTACCAAATTAAATCTTCTTGGTGACTTCCAACCTTCTCTTGCACTGTGACCTTTTGTTTCTCTTTTTGGTTTTTTTATTTTATTTCATCAAGCATGAATATTATTGTTTCAATGGGTTAAATTTTAGGCAAAGGTTAGCATGATTAGATTAAATAATAAATGAAACCCAAAGAACTATCGAGTACAATGAAAGCTAAAAAAAAAAAACAATTATACCATTTCGCTGATGAAGCTTCCATGATTCACCTCCATAGCACCTTCTAACTTGCTGCAAATTTTGCCCTCAGATCGAGTGTTTGAGCAATCTTTGACTATTCCAATGTACTAAACAAGCTTTGAAGGATTTGATGACTATGCCTATGACTATGACCAATGACTATGCCAAGAAATGACTAAGACTTAATGAAATCAAGTACGAAAATAAATGTTGTGACATGTAAGCATGAGCGTGAGTAGTCAAAAATGTTAGAAAAATTGGCATTTTATAGATAATGCAATTTTGGATGGACAAACGAGATTGAAAGTTGACGAAAGCCTAAAATCAGTGGACAAGATTCCATGTGACAATTAATCAAAAAGATAAAGATTTTTGAAAATCAAGAAATGGCTATGCCTATGACTATGACCAATGAATATGCCAAGAAATGCCTAAGAATTAATGAAATCAAGTATGAAAATAAATGCTATGACATATAAGAATGAGCATGAGTAGTCGAAAATGTGAGAAAAATTGGCATTTTATAGAAAATGCAATTTTGGACGAACGAACAAGATTGAAAGTTAACGAGAGCCTGAAATAAGTGGATAAGATTCCATGTGACAATTAATCAAAAAGATAAATATTTTCAAAAATCAAGAAGATAAAGACTGCTTGATTTATGAGATTCGAAAAATCAAGAAGATAAGAGTTGGACTGAAAATCAGATTTGGAAAATCAAGAATTTGCTCAATTACTTGATTTTTGGAAGAAGATTGCCATTTTGAATTAAATAAATTTGAAATATGAATTTTGTGTGACTATAAATAATCAATTTTCAGATTATTTACCAAAATGAAGTGACAGTCAAGAATGTGAAATCATTTTAAATGATTAAATTATCTAAAATGAGAGAAATGTTAAATTTAGCAATTAAATAATTTAAAGATAATTATTTAATTTAGGGGATAATGACTGATAATTAAATAAATTAATAAATTCATTTAATTATGAGAATTAGTGACATTAAATAAATTATGAAATTTATTTAATTGCAAGAGGACAATAGACCCTTAGTGACGCATTGGAGAAATAAATATAATTTATTTATTTAATAATCATGAAGAATAAAATAGATAATAATTAATTAAATAATAATGTATTATTTAATTAATAGTAGGAAGTGAACCAAGGACATAATTAAATATCATAATTATGCTAGGACGAAAGTGGTAAAATAGAGCTTGCAGGCCTAGGTCATTTCTATGTGTCTACATTTTTCCCCTCTTTGTCATAATGTAGCATGTCGCATTGTGACAGAAAATAAGTTAAATTCATGCCCCAGCGAAGGTATAGAGTATCAATGCCCCCACAGGAAAATTTTGAATTTTGTACCGGTGATAGAAAAAAAAATTGGAAGGTGTCCCAATAAATCAATTTAATGACCAGAAAGACAATGGCACAGACGGTTCTAAATTTTGGCATGTTTAGAGTAGCCCAAGTTGTGGTAAAAGCTGGTCAAAAGGGCCTCCAGTAATAACAAAGTTGACAAATGTCATTTTGACTTTATAAATAGGTTGACAAAGGGGTAAAAGTCAATTCATTTTCATTATTCACCTTAGCTAATTTGAGAGTGATGAGTGAAGAGGAATTTTGCGAGGATGGTGATTCAAGTGACCGAGCATCACAATGAGATCGTACGGACCTTCAGGAGGCTAGACAGCTCAAAGCTAGTGGTATGTACCTCTAACCCACATTTTTATTTTATCATTTTGCATGCAAAATTTGGGTTTCTAGGGCCAACAATGAATGCACTGCAACACATATGGGTGTGCATAGGCCACATTTTCCTTCACGTTTGATGCATTGTGATGCAAGTGCAAGGGATAATTGGGTCAGACCAAGGATGTGTAACACATTTTCTAAAAAGTATGACACATTTGCAATATTATGCTGCATTTGAGAACTATAACGCCGCATATGTCTTTTTCTGATGCATTCGATAGTTTTAGCGACACATTTGAATAAAGTGACACATGTGCCATAGAGTGTGACACAAATGCTCTGATGTGATGCAATGGAGGGGCAAAACGATGCAATCAATGTGTCGTGACACAAGTGAAGGAGGGAACGATGCAACCACTTTTCTGTGACGCATATGAAGTCAACGTGATGCATTTGACTTTTACTTTGACCACAGCTAATTCTGATGCTTTTCAAAATTTTAATGCTTTTGAGTTATAATGATGATAATGATGATTGTCCCAGAGGTGTTGATGCGTTGTTTGATCATGTGCAGAGACAACTAGAACCTATCTATATGTGAGAGAGCAGGCCATCAACCTTCCGGTTCTGAGACCAGCTGAGTCCATGAGAGTGACGATGGTTGATGCAACTAGGTCTATATTATGTTGCCTATATGCCCATTATTCGGGCGAATAGGGAACTATTGACTGCATTGTGCGAGAGGTGGCACTCTAAGACATGCTCATTCAATTTTATAATAGGAGAGGCTACTGTGATGTTGGAGGATGTCTATCAGGTATGTGTAGGATCATCATGGAAAAAACAGGCCCTTAAGTGGCAAAAAATTTAGAAAAATCAGAGTTATGCAACTTGACGTAAAATTTTTAATAAGTTATCTATATTATTTCAAAAATATGTAAGAATAGAATCTATAGAAAATTGAATTTAGTTTCTAAACTACTAGGTTTATTTTAAAAAATCCAATTTGGTGAAAATTTGAAATTTCAATGCAGTAGTACTTAAATTCGGGGAAAAATAAGTAATCTGTCTATCTGACCACCCTAACCACAATAAAATGATAATATTTTTTTATAATATTTTAGATATAAGTAGAGGACTCATGTCATGATGTGATGCATATTTTTTTATAATTTTTTTCCAAAGAAATAATTAATTATGATTTTTTTATTACAACTTTTAAAAAATATAAAAACTCGTATGTCTGACCACCTTAACTTGGTCAAAACTTCATGAAATTCATTTTTTGTTTTAATCCTATAGTATGGAAATCATATAATGTGACGCATGTTTCAGATTCAAAAAATGTGATACTGTTTAAAATCTATAGATGTTTTTCAATCAACCTATCAATCATGACTTTAGTCGTAATTCAAATAGAAAATGAATAATAATTATTTATTAAATTCAAAGTAACCATAATTTATATTGGTGGAAAGCTAAGAATATTCTTTAAAAACCATTTTCATTTCATCAATTTTGGGTAAAAAAAGTCGTCAACCACATGGGCCATCATATCACTTACATATTGCCACTTTTTGGCCCATTATGATCCTGCACATACCCTATCGTATTCTCCATTTGCCGATTCGAGGAGAGAGGATCCTCTATGATCCTTAGCATGGTTATCAAACCTTCATGACCTACTACCATGATTAGGGTGCAGGACTCGACATCAAGAGATATGAGATCTACTGGGAGTTTATGGTGGAGCATTATGCCCAGTTTCGTGCATTTTTGGGGACATTGATCGATGAGATACTGATTCTTAACCACCACAGACATGGGTTTCCCATTGGTTGGGGTGATGTTCTAGTGGGATTGAGGTGAGATAGGACTATTTATGCATGGGGGCCTTGTTTGTTAGGTATGCTCTACCATTAGCTTCATGAGGTGGCCTACACGAGGGCACAAAGTATTGGGTTCAGTACAAAACTGTTGATGATATGGGCTTGGGAGCATGTGGTGATATTTTGACCTCCTATCCTAAGACCACAACTTGTAGAGGGGATGTCTTATGCTTATTACTATGGTGGTGCCTTACAGCAGACAAGGGTCAAAGAGACAAGTTGGTGGCACCATCAGATTGACACCATGGTTGCATTCATTTGGAGGCCCTATAGAGACTGCCAGTAGTGGGATGATGAAGATGACCACCTCAGCTTTTGCAGAGAATACCAATACTTGATTGGTAGGATAGTGTAGAGTCAACTCATTATAGAGATGTACTTGCCACAATGTGTACTAAGATAGTCTGAGGAGAAGCAGGGTGTACTGGTAGGCATAACCGAGTATGCCAGATCCTCAAGGGAGGGAGCCTAGGGTCCGCCTATTTCTATACTATTTGTCGAGCAGCAGATTGATGGGCTAGTAGCCCAATAGTGGGGATGGAGAGGTGGATTTGTAGATCTAGGGACTACCATTGACTATTACTTGTCATGGGAGGCGCATTGACCAGTTTCGTTGACATATCTAGATGGGCCAGTGTCAATTGATCAGGAGGTCAATTATACCACATGTGCCATGAGCTAGGCGAGGGGGTAGAGGTGGTGACAAAGGAAGAGGGAGAGATGGCAATAGGGATAGGGGCTGGGGTGGAGGGAGAGATGGGGGAATAGATAGAGGAAGAGGCATAGATGGAGGTAGGGATGGAGGCAGGGGTGGCGATGACAGGGATGATGGAGGGGATGACCAGAGACAGAGGAGAGATGGTAGGAGGTAGGGTGGGAGGGTGAGACAACATGCAGCGAGAGGGGCATTAGATGCCGACCCAGAGGTAGTCAAGGAGGAGGGGCCCAGGCAGGAGCAGGAGGATATAAGTCATGAGGATGTGGCCAAGGATGAGGTCAGGTAGGATCAGGAGGTTGGGGAGGAAGAGAGACAAGAGCATGAGGAGGAGAGGCAAGGGGAGCAGGAGATTGGAGAGGAGGTAGTTTGATAGGAGGCTAAGGTGGAGGTTGATATGCCCCAAGATGAGGGCTTCAATAGAGAGGAGGTTGCAGAGGAGGAGGATGATGGAAAAGATGATGATGATGCTATGGATAAGGCCAAGAGGCTTCTGAGATGGAGGATGGTGGAGGGAGATGAGGAGATACCATCCAGCTCAGCATAGCCCCACCATGCCACAACAGACCAAAGGGTGGCAGACCTATAGAGGAGACTGGATGAGAGTGTCGCACAGGTCAAAGCATTGTAGTTAGAGCTAGAGGTGACTCAAGTAGAGTAGGATTAGATAGTCATTCACCAGTAAGAGGCAGCGCAGTGGTGTATAGAGTTTGCACGACTGTGTATAGGACCATCGATAGATTTGGCATGGGAGTTTGGTAGGTTCAGTGTATGGCTTGAGCAATAGAGGTAGTTATATGAGTAGGTTGTACCAGTCAAGATGAGAGATCCTACCCTGACTAGGACACATGAGGACAAGTGGTAGTAGCAGGTCAGGGAGTGGTAGTGGCAGTGGCAGTGGCAATGGCAGTCGGAGCAGTGCAGGGGGCTCGACTTCTTCAGGGCATACTTCTAGTCACAGGTCTCATCACAGAAACTCCTCCAGCCATAGGTTAGGGCACTCCCATGGGTCATCAGGTTTAGGCCATAGATCAGTACCTGGTCCGCCTCCAGTGATAGATCCTTCGACTTCACAGAGTTACACTGTAGTGTCATCCCATATGCATGTTACCGTGGAGATGATGCCATCAGTGTCAATTCTATTGGTTTCATAGACAAAGGTTGCTATAGGTCCACCTATTACCTCAATTCTAGGCATAGGTCCTCAGTCACCACACTCTTCACCATGAGGGGATGAGGAGAGCATTTCATAGAGCCATGTTTACTGTATTTGGATTCATATTTCCAACTTTGTGTTATGACATATTATGTATTGACTATCGAGCCTGCGAGCTCTATTTTTGGGATATCTCTTGACTTTATCCTGTAACATTATATTTTCTAAGATGATGCTATATGTTATAGTTTTGATGCACCCTAGATGTGTGTTATGTGATGTTATTTTATTTATGCATTATGATGTGGTGCCTATGTGGATTTATGCACTTATGATGGATGATGGTATTATTTATATGTCTTGTCATGTATGTCCTATGATGGTTACTTATGATGTGATGCCCTAATAATGAAATTTTTATTTATATATCATGCTAATGTTATGCCATGGATGATGATAATATGCATAATATATTTGTTTGGATGGATTCCATGTTTTATGATTATGCTAATTCATGACTATGTAAAATGCGATATGTAAGGCAATGTTTATGATTTTATGATGATGCTAATGATAATGTGTGGACCTAGTGAAATGTCTATATGATTATGTATGCACTTATGTTTTTGTATGTCATAGGATATCATCGTGAGATGGGCAAGAGAAGATGACAAGACAAAAGGAGATGCATTTTAGTTCCTAGACCAAATCCTTCAAAACTTTTCCATAGGAGTTTTAATATTTATTGCTCTTAATCATCATTGGACAGATTATTGTAATGGCCAACAAACACCATGATATAACATAGATCAATGTGTGCAAGTTCGTACCATCATGTAAGAAAAGCAATCGAAAACAAGGATGATCATGACCCATACTAAGGGCGCAATTGCCCCAGTCCTTTTGTCATAACCAACCATAAGCATAAAAATACAAGAAGGACAAGTCATGAAACGTTGTTGCTTCTCTAAATCCTGTTTCTAGGACATCCTTCAGAAACTAACAACATGATTTCCAAAAGGACAAAATAAATCCACAATCATGATGTCGTTGTTTTTCTAAGTCCTATTGTCAAGATATCGCTGAAAAGCTAGTAACATGATGAAAAACTAAAAGACAAGTGCCAATTGTTTTCCAAGTGTGTCTGGATGCCGAGTGTCTTAACTTCAAGATGTCAGGTTTGATGATGTTGAAATTTCAAGGTCTCAAGGTTTTGATGATACCAAGATGATGAATGCCAAAGATTTCCAAACTTAGGAAGGACACATCCTAAATAATGTTGATTGTCAAGGTGATTGATTCCTAAATGTCAAAAGTGATCCCTCAAAATGCCAGTGATAGGGACAGTGATGATGCCTAGGAAGGACACATCCTAAGGCATAAATGATAGAGTTTTCTCTTCAGAAAGATACATTTGAAGAATGCATTGATGTCAAGAGGAGTGATCCTTAAACATCAAGAGGACCCCTCAAAAATGTTGGATGACAATGATGATTCCTACGAAGGACACATCCTAAGGCATGAATGACAAAGGCATATTCTTTAGGAGGACACATATGAAAGATAACCAAGAGTTGACACTTTGGTCAGTTGTGACAATTTGACCTATTGTGACCAATTTTGACCAAAGTTTGGCTGAGCTTGACTTTTGTTGACCAAATGTCAATATGGACGTGCTGGTGTGATTGTCATGTTTGAATAAATGATTGTCATACTTTGTTTTAGGAGTTTTCCCATCTATCAAATGATTTCTCTTGACTTGAAGATTTTTGATGGTGTGCCAGTGTAGTGCCATGAACCCTAATGGATTGACCTAGTGCAGCCTCAGGGGCTCATTGACTGATGGCCTTTCCTACGTCACGCACTCAGAGACCTCGTAGTTCAACATGACCAATGACTTTTTCTTGATGACCAAAGATTGAATTATGATTTTATTTTGACAAACCTAAAAGGACTGACCTAATGTCTCAAAGACTCAAAATGAGTCTTGCCTATGTAGCAAATGTGCAGAGACAACGTAGTTTGGACAATAACAAATACTTATTGATTTGACATGATGGACTGACAAGGAATGACTCCATTTCTGTTCTTTTTTGGACATTTTGACTTTGTTTGGGTTTCTTCAGGACATTTTTCAATTTTTAGGTCTTTTTTCAGGACATTTTACAATGTTTTTGTCTTTCTTAAGGACTTTTTTTTTTATGTTTTTGTCTTTTTTCAAGACTTTTTTTTTATGTTTTTATCTTTTTCAAGACTTTTTATGATGTTTTTGTCTTTCTTCGGGACATTTTATGATGTTTTTGTTTTTCTTTAGGACATTTTGTGATGTCTTCATCTTTCTTCAGGACTTTTTATGACTGCCCAGACCATGTATGATATCCACTATAGTCACATGATAAAAAAATTTCCATAGTCAGGTCCAAGACTTGGCCAATTTTTTAAGGGACATGAAAGAGATATTCATGGGATACCGGATGGACAGTATACGAGACTTCATGTCAACCATTTTTCAACCATGAGAGGAAGGGTATGATGTCATGGAAAATGTCGTGGTGGCGACGAAAAGTGTATTTCATCCTAGGCCAAGACAAATAAAGTAACAGTAGATGGAAGAGCAATGATTGATTACACATGGTGCCTGTTTGCCAGGTTTTCACCAAGGTACTTATCCAAAGTGCCTTTTTACTAGGTTTTCATTGTTGGATGAATTATTTCTCTTCACTATTTTTGTCATTTTTCAATTTTTATTTTTTTGGTGTCATCAAGACTCCTGTTTGCTAGGTTTTCATCAAGGTGACAATTTTTTGATTTTTCAAATTTTTTGTATTTTTTTTAAGGTTTTAAACTCAACTTTCTAATGCTATGCATAGAACTTGCAAAGATGTAGACTATTGATGGGCTTTGTCAATTGTTCACCATCTAGGGTAGCCAACTAATACACGCCATAACCAAAGAGGATATGATGACGTAAGGACCCAACCAGTTTGGTTCAAACTTGCCTGGATTTTCTCTGTCTACCTAGTTCTTAGGGTTCTGCATGAGGACTAAGTCACCAATGTCAATCTTCTTGACCATGAATCGCTTGTTGTAACTATGACAAAGATGATTTTGATATACTTGTAGATGGTTCAGGGAATTTTTCCTTCTTTCTTCTAACATCTCCAGCTTGTGTAGGCATGACTGTCTATACTCATCATCTGTGAGACCCTTCAGGGAGACTTGTAAGGAAGGAATTTCAACCTCAATGGGAAAGATGGCCTCAGCTCCAAAGACCAAGGAAAATGGGGTGGCTCCTGTGGGTGTATGAATGCTGGTTCAGTAAGCCCACAGAGCAGGGTTGAGTTGAATATTCCAGTCATGGCCAACATCATTGATAGTCTTTTTCAGGATTTTAACAATGGTTTTATTTGATGCCTCGGCTTGACTATTTCCTTGTGGGTAATACGGAGGGGAAAAATGATGTTGGATAAGAAATCACTCACATACCCCACAAACATCTTGGTTTTTAAACAGATATCCATTGTCAATGATGATGGATTATGGAAGGCCATACTGGCAAATGATGTAGTTAAGAATGAATTTGGAGATTTGTTTGCCAGTTATGTACGTCAAGAGGATGACTTCGATCCACTTCATAAAATACTCAGTGGCAGTTATGATTTATTTGTGGCCATTAGATGAGGCAGGATGAATATTTCCCATGACGTCAAGTCCCCATTGTGCGAAGGGCCAAGGAGAAGTGATCAGCCAAAGTTCCTACCCTAGAGCATGAATCAAATCACTATGAATCTAGCATTGGCAACAAGTCCTGACATATTCTAGTGCATCTTTTTCAATGGTCGGCCAATAGTACCCAAGTCTCATTATCTTCTTGGAAAAAGTAGGACCACTCGAATGAGACCTGTATATACCTTCATGTACTTCGTGTAAGGTTGTATGTGCTTCATTAGTGTCGAGACATCTAAGGAGAGTGTTTTCAAAGCTATGGCAGTAAAGGGTGTCACTAACGATGGAATATCTTGTGGCTTTTTGGATAAAATACTTCCTCTAGTTATTGGATAGATTAGGGGGAAGGGTTTGGGAGTTAAGGTAGTTGTGAATGTCTTGGTACCAGGGAGAATTGGGACCAACAAGTTCATAGACCATCTCCAATTCTAGAATGTCATAGGCGGGGACCAACAATTGTTCTATTAGGAATTCCAGCTGAAGCATATTGCTTGGAATGTCGAGGAGAGAGCCTATTGTAGCCATTTCATCTGCTGCTTTTTTATGTGCTCTTAGAACTTGTTCAAAAGTCACCATGTGAAAATATATCTAAAAACTGTCATCCATTTGTTTGTATGGCATCAATTTCTCATCTTTAGTGTCGTAGTCATCGTTAACTTGGTTGATGACTAACTAAAAATCCCCATAGATATGAAGTGTTCTATTTTTCCATTTTATTGCCATTCCAAGTCCTATAACCAGTGCCTCATATTCTACCACATTATTTGTACATGGGAAAGCTATGTGGAAAGACTTGGGAATTGAGTCTCCTTGAGGGGTGATGAACACGATCCCTTCCCCCAAGCCATGATTAGTGTGTGACCCATCAAAGTAGAGTCTCCAAGGTGACTTTGGTTCCGTATGGAATATTGACTCATCTGGAAAATCTGCCACTAATGGGTGATCACTTTGTATAGGTGTGTCCGCCAGTTGGTCTACTATGACTTGTCCCTTTATTTCCTTTCTTTCTACATATTGAATATCATATTCACTTAGAATCATGACGCATTTTTCTAGACGTCCTATTAATGCTGCCTGACTTAATAGATACTTGAGGGGGTCAATTTTTACTACTAGTTGTGTCTGATGGCTTAGCATTTAATGTCTTAACTTCTAAGCTGCAAAGACCAATGCTAGACAAGCACGTTCAATTGATGTGTAATCTAGTTCATACCCAACCAGTGTCCAACTAATATAATATATGGCCCTTTCTTTCTCGTCATTGTCATTTTGTGTTAGTAATGCCCTTAGTTTTGAAGTTGTTGCTGAGATGTATAATATCAAAGGCTTTCCTTGAATGGGAGGCATAAGGACTGGTGGTGACAATAGGTAGTCTTTTATTTTCTGAAAGGACCCTTGGAATTTGTCTATCCACACAAAGGGGATGCCTTTTCCCAAAAGATATTTGAATGGTTGACATTTGTCAGACAATTGTGCTATGAAGCACCGGATAGATTGCAGCCTGCCTTGTAAGGTTTTGAGTTCGCTTATTCCTCTGGGAGGAGAAATGTCCATGATGACTTTTACTTTTTCTAGATCGACCTCAATGCCTCTTCGAGAAACTATGTATCCCAAAAGTTTCCCAGATGTTATGCCAATGACACATTTCTTAGGATTCAGTCTAACCTTATATTCTTCTAGTCTCTTAAAAATTGTTTCTAACACTTTCAGATGATCTTTTCTTGTTACTGATTTAGCCAAAAGGTCATCTACATAATCTTCCATTAATTTATGCATCATGTCATGAAAGATTGTGGTCATAGCCCTTTGATATGTGGGGCCTACATTTTTAAGACCAAACGGCATGACATTCTAGTAGTATGTACCCCAAGGGCAAGTGAATGCTGTTTTATGTTGATCTTTGAGGGTAATACGAATCTAATTATAGCCTGAGAAACCATCCATGAGGGATAGCATCTAGTATCCTGTCATGAGGTCGACTATAATATCTATATTTGGTAGTGGAAAATCATCTTTTGAAAATGCCTTGTTTAAGTCTCTAAAATCTATGTAGACTCGTATCATTCCATTTGGCTTTGTTACTGGCACTAGGTTAGATATCCATTTAGCATAATCAATAGACCATATGAACCCAACATCTAGAAGTTTCTTCAACTTAGCCTTGACCAGTAGAGTGACCTAAGGATGCATTTTTTGTAACTTTTGTTTAACTAGTTTTGCATTTTGCAATAGTGGCAGATGGTGTAGAACTATTTTTGGGTCTAGTCCTGGCATGTCGGCGTAGGACCATGTGAAGTTGACTTTACATTTTGCAAAGAATTTGTGAAATTCTGGTCTCTCTTCTTCAGTCAAGGATATAGCAAAGAGGACCATTTTGGGATCTTCTGTTGTTGATATGTTGTCTTCTATGGTGTCCTCTATAAGCATAGTTGATTTCTCTTGAGTTACTAGGAGAAAGTCCAATCCTCCATCTTTGGGTGCCTCAGAGAGGTTTTCACTCGTAGATATGTCCATTCTTTTTACTTTTCTATTGTCAGAAGGTTCCTTTCGGTTTTCACCTAAAGATGTTTCATTTTTTACTTTATTCTTATTTTTAATTTTGTGACTAGAGGACGGAGCAGTCTCACCAAAGTAGGCTACACAATTTAGGTCAATGGTGAATCCTGCCTTGTGATCACCACTGGGTATGCCCTCACATAATCCCATGAATTATGCGATAGCCTCATCATTCTGAAAGGTGTCCAAGACTGGTGGGCCTTGTTGGTCCCAATCGATTAATTGTGGATAGACTAGGGAAATGCCATCGTCAGCATTGGTAAATTGAGAGGAGGATGTGGAAATCATGCAGACGGATCTAGAGATATTATAGATGAAGTTATCATCATCTAATTCTACATTGGACTATATCCAATATTCCCCTTCACTTGTTTGATATTCATTGTCAAAGTACGGGATAAATGACCCAGAGTTGTGGTTTTTAGTGTCATCTGGCAACTTAGATGGATTCGACTGATGGTTATGGGATTCAAATGGTGGGTCTTGTATGTCATGGGGAATGGAAATGGGACTGTGACTATTTGGTGCTTGATCAATTTTAAATGTTTACCAAAATTTTTGTTCAGAGGTGAGCTCTCCAACTTGAAGGAACAAATCATCAAGGCAACAGTCACTTAAGGATCATTGGGAGCCAAATTCCCACTCTTGGGAGTTAGTTTCGGTGAGGGATTCCTTGATGGTCTTGACCCTTTATGAAGCATGCATTCGCTCACTTGAAAGTCCATTAGTACGTCAGTCATCATTATCGGGCAATCCATACCCTAATCCAATATACTTTGGTATTTTGAAACATTCTATGGGCTCTCTTCATCTAGTTTTATTTATGCCTAGGCCACTAGTTCCATTGTAGCCCTTAGCCTTCATCATGTTATATTCCCTGCCATATTTCTTAACTGGTCATGGGGGTAGGTCGGCCATTTCTTGATAGAGCCATCCTATAATATCGGCAAGGTCCTCGTTACTCATGTCTCCCCATTTTATGAAAACTATTTTTGGTGGAACTTTGAAAATTTCTTTGGGTTCAATTCTAAAACATGGTCAACCATAGACCTTTGGAGACTTGGGTATTGTTGTGATGTTGTATGTCGTATGCAGTTTGAATTCTCCACAGCCTAGGTCCTAGATTTTGACATTGGCCTCATCCTTAGGAAGTGTCGAAGATGGTGGCGCGGTGGAAGATGTGGATGGAGTGGATGTGGAAGATGATGCGAGTATGGATGGGTCAATGTATTTAGAAGAAGAGGAGCTAGGAGCTTCTCAGTTGATGGGAACTCAATTTTCAGAAATACCCCTTAAGTTGGTACAATATTGAAAAGGGTTGGGGTCTCCATATATAGTGATTTATGTGTTGTCAAATGGGAATTTTAAGCATTGGTGATATGTGGAGGGAACGGTTTTTAGGGAATGAATCCATGGATGGATGAGCAAGATTTTGTAAGGTAATTCTAGATCCAGTACCTAGCAAGTTGTATCCAAAATGACTGGTCCCACTCTGATAGGAAGATAAATGACACCTCATGAAGAACGTTCTTCATCATCATATGCTTTTATGACTATACTCTTTGTAGGGTCTGACACACATGCAAATTCGAAAATCATAGAGCCTTAACCAACTTCAAGGAGAATATTTTCAATCCTGCTCTACCATCTACTAAAACTATTATGACCTTGTGCTTATGGATGAAAGTTTCGATATGTAGTGCATTATTATGGTTGGTCTTGGGTGACGAGTGATCTTGATTAGAAAAAGTAACATGATGAGGTGTAGTGAGGTATCCCACCATGGTCTCAAATTGGTTGACATCAATATCCTTACGGATTGACAACTCTTGCAAGGTTTTATCTAGTATAGCCTTATGCGTGGGAGAGATGTGGAGCAGCTCAAGTATGGAAATATGTGTGGGAGTTTTGCCAAGCTGGTCGATAAGGTTAAACTGACTCTTAGGTTTCCATTGCTTTGTGGTCAAGGTGGGTTGTGACTACCTAGGAGATGGACCAGGTATGGTGATCTTAGGTTTCCTAGCAGGAGGTGGACCATCTATGGTGATCTTTCCACTTTGAGTAGTGGCATTGCATTGGGGTGCTCATTTGAATGTGATGGTGTTGATGTATTCATCGTTAGTTTGAACATTGTTAATAGTAGGTCCCCCTAAATAGTCATACTTGGTGCGAGCATAATTGGCTTGATTATTGTTTGTCTTAGGACCTAATGTGGAAGTGTTATTAGAACCATGGTATTGCAATGGGTTCTTATGAATGGTATGGTTAGAATTTGATGGAAATTGTGGCCCACCCAACTTGATTATTCGACTCTCAATAAGGTCTTTCACAATATTTTTGAGTTGTTGATAGGATGATGTCTTATGTCCTTTAGCCCGGTTGTACTCACAGAAAGCATTGTCGTCCCACCATGATGGTTTAAACTATCTTGGGTCATACGACTTTGGTTCTTCAAGTGTGATAAGACTGTTTTGAAGGAATTTCTTGAGGACTTCCTCCATGGGCTCACCCAAGGGAGTGTATGTGCGACCCCTAGGGAATTGTCTTATTTGGCAATATTTTCCTTGATTGTGGCTATTTTGACCATTTTGGTTGTTTCGGGTGGCATTGGTGGGGGGTGTTAGTATCATTACTAGCTTTTTTTGTGGTTGAACCCCTTTCACAGCTAGTACCGGACCCATAGTGTTTACAACCTTGGCATCAATAGCAACGTCATTGGTAACATGTTTATTTTTGACCCAGTACTTATTTTTGTCAGTGGGCGGATTTGTGTTTGTGTTTTTAGGAACATATTTTAGCTCTCCCTTTGCTATAAGGGCTTTCTCAATCTGGACACTTTTTTCAACTAAGTCCATGAAGGTTGTGCAACAATTCACTTGTAATGCATATTTTAAGGGTCCTAGAAGTGTTTGAATGAACATGTCCACGTTTTCCTTTTTGGGTATGTTGATGTGACAATGACTAGCTAGACTTCTCCATTTTTGGAAGAATGGGATGAACATTTTACTAGCATCCTCTTGCGTGAGATTACATAAGCTAGTAATAGAGGTGTCCATGTCATTATTATATGCGTATTTTTTTATGAATTTGCGTTTAAGTTCATCCCATGTTTGGATATCCTTTTGAGTGGAGAACCATTCAAGGGTGAGACCTTCAAGGCTTTTAGAAAAGAGTCTCATCAAGTATGTTGGTTCATATGCAACATCCATATAGTTGGTTGTGAATTCTCAGACATATTCGATAGGGTTTTTCTTTCCTCTATATTTGGTAAAATTTGGTGACACATATCCTGGGGGAAATGGTGGCATGTATAAGTTCATGTCAAAGGGATATACAAATAAATCATCACACTTCTGATTTCCTAGCGGATATTTGAATGTTTTCTATGGTCTCCTCTAGACCCATCAACTTTACTTGCAAGGCATCAATTAGAGGGTCATTTGTGGCTCCATACATTGGATTGATTGGTACACCATGGGTCCCCATTTGTTGTGAGTGGATGTTTTTGAAAAGGAAAAAATAGGTTTTACAGGGACCTGAAACCACAGAGTTTAAACACCAAAAGATAAACAGAAAAAGTACAAACAACCAGACAGCTGTCCCAAAAAGGAAACGACAACACCAAGAGACAACAGGGCCCAAACAAAGGACCGCCAAAAAAAACCAGCAACCAAAAACACCACGTTACTCCAAGGTGTTCAGTAACTCCTCAACTTCCTTTTCAACATCCTCCATGTATTGTAACCCCTACTTGAGAATTTGAGCCATATGTGATGAAGTCGGGGTCTTCCTCTTAATGTTAGCCCTGGTAGGAGTTGAAATCCCTTCACCAGCCGATCTGATGCCTCCCCTGTCCGCATCCAAATCCACGACCAACGAACCCTTTTCATTTTTTTCAAGCTTTTCCACCATCGTATTGATGATAATGGTGTTATGCCTAGCAATTTTGTGATTGTTTGCAACAGTGGCCCTAATGTTTTGTCCAATCTTGGACATACTGCACTCGATACTAGCCAATCTATCCTCCTGTAATTGTTGTCTTTTCCTTGGTAAAGGAGTTTCCTGTTCATTATCTCTACAATTCCAATTGATCTTCTGTTCCAAATCCGTGACCTTGTTGCAGAGATCAGTAACATGGCCTTTCAAATCACAAACTTCTTTCTGGGTCCATTTGACAATGATGAAAAGGCCATCTATACTTTTTTCTGCTATACTAACCAAATCCTCAGGCTTAAGCTTATTCAGGGCCGAATTAATTTCATCCTGAATAGGGGACTCAAAATGATCATTCCCAAATTTTCCAGAAGTAGGGGCACTAGGAGCCGATTCCTTACTGACCATGGGCTTATCAGAGAAGATTTCCATTGAATTCCCAGAATACGAAACAAGTTTCAAAACAAGGTTACCTTTAAAACCAGGGGACAAACCCGGAGTAGGGAAACTAGGAGATGGCTGGGGATTAAGACAGGGCGGTGAAGCAAAACCTAGACTAGGGCACTCATGTAGAGGCTACAGTTTTGTGACATGTATGATGTGTTCTTATTTGCGTGTTGTTGGTATTGAAAGTTTGGATTGGGGACATGTTGGTGGGTATAAATATGGGATGAGTTGTCAAGATGTGTTCCCCTGCCATTTGGGTTGATATTTGGAGATTATGGTGACCATGAATATTTTGATGTGTGAATGATGCCATAGGTTGTTTGTTTTGACTGCCTTGTCAAATTGTTGGGTTTGTACAAGGGGAACAGTCATATTTTGTCCTTGGGAGGTGATGGCATTAGACTGTGTTGATGTGTTAACATTTTGTTGTGGTCCTTGAATAAAGATACGTTGTTTAGCTCCACCCAAAGGATTATGTGAGGTACCAATGAGAGGATATGATGAAGATGTACTCATGGTACTAGATGTAGTTTTCAATGGAGGATTTGTATGGCTTGATAATTCCCCCATGGCATTTACCATAGTGGTAAAGAGAGGATTGGAATAACTTTCCCACATTATTGAGGACCCAAAGGTGGCTCCATCCAATTGTGATGATATTATGAATATGGTGGGAAATGTGATGGATTGTGTTCCTCCAATGGATGTAGCATTTATTGAATTAGAGTTGTTTGGAATGTTGGATGTAGCATTCATGGTCGTTATGACATTTTACAAGGTAGCATCAAAAAAGGTATTGCTTGTGTTGTTTAGAGGTTGACCACTATTGAACATGCTATTTGTGTTGTTAAAATTATGGTCAGGAGATGTTGGTCTCAAAGTATTAATGTCGAACCCATGAGGTAATTTAGCTCCTTGACTTAAAAGTATGGCTAAATATCTGTCTTTGTCATATAAGACCATTTGTTCTACAAAATGGGCCACTTCTGGATCTTGCACTGATACCTCTAGGTTTTCCTCAAGTATTCACCCATATTCATCCTTACATAAGAAGGGTTCAAAAGGGCTATTTGATGAGGATGGTATGGTCATGAGAGGTTGAGTATTCGTGTTGCTAAATGGGTCATCAAAAGTCCAATTTGGGTCATAAGTGTCATTGGTATTATAGTCTTGTCCAAAGTTTTCCATTTGTCATTTCTTTCTTTGAAGTCTAGTTTCCACCATAAAAGGGAATTGCTCAAATGAGGGTAATGAAAATGATGACTAAATGCAAGGATGATACTAGCCTATGTTTTTTTATATTTTTTTGTGATAAAGGATGACAATGCAAGGTGATGACTAAAGAAATGATTGATGAAAATTGACAAGGTTGTCAAGGCCAAAGTGTCAAATGAGGACTGAGATGACAATGTTGACTAGGGACTAAAATTATTAATATAAAGTATAGGTTCAAAATGAGGACTAAGTTTGGACAATAGAAAGTCTAAGTTTAAAATGAGGACTAAGTTTAGAAAATATTTGGAGAAAGGTTTGCCTAACCCCTCTAAGCTTGACTTATTTCTCAATTTTGGTTATCAAAGGACTTGCTAAGGGGATTAAATGACAAGGTCAAAATGACGAGTGAGCCTACCTAACTAGAATGTTGAGTTGGAGGTTATCACAAAATGACAATGACCGAAAAGAGGAATAATGACTAAGTCCCAAGATAACCTAATTTTGAAAACAATGGTTTTTGCAAAGTGTGGAGGTTTTCCCTAATCCAAAGTTTGCCAAAATGAAACGAAAGGAAAAATTTATGCTAAAAATGATGATTATGACGCTTAGGGAATGTAACTTAAAGCTTGGAAATTTTAAACTTATGGTTAAGACGCAAGCTAATGAATGCAAATGAAGGATGTTTTGAGCAATTCGATTATGGTTTCAAAAAGAGACCTTTGCAAAAGATGTTTTGACAGTATGCTAAGATATGTGGACTTGAATTTTGGTTTGCAATAGGGTGTATTGTATATCCAGGAAAATGCATCGTTTTAGGTCACA
The DNA here is from genome assembly GCA_007258455.2 of Sequoia sempervirens. Taxonomy (NCBI): domain Eukaryota; kingdom Viridiplantae; phylum Streptophyta; class Pinopsida; order Cupressales; family Cupressaceae; genus Sequoia; species Sequoia sempervirens. Next base: position 62,009,628 of record VDFB02179234.1, read on the forward strand.
AATGCATTTCGGTTATCAAAATGAGGCTCTGGAAATGTGAAATGTGGTTCAGTTTTTCAAATGCAGCTTTAGAGATGGAAAATGTGGTTCAGTATTTCAAATGCAACTTTACAAAAGGAAAATGTGTTTCAATATAGGAAAATGCAGTGTTTTGAGTATCAAATGTAGTTTAACATAGCAGATGCATTTCGAAGGCTTTCAAATGTGGTTCAATAGAGTGATTGCGATTTGTCAAATGTGGTACAAAATGCAAAAAATTCAAATTTTTGATGTTTGTGGTCAAAAACCTGAATTGTTGAAAGTTTAATAATTTGTTTCCAGGTGTTTTCATGTTGTTTATTTTGTTTAAGTAACTAGCAAACACTTGGCAAGTACGATTTTTTGAAAAGTAGACAAGCACATAAGAGAACAAGCATGATCCTAGGCTAGGCCAAGACAGTATTCGCTAGACTCCACATGGGTTTCCCCAACCGCATATCAGTAGCATGTGAATCAAGAAGCTTGGCTACACGGGCTCCCCCTTATAGTGCACTCTCTTCTCAGGCCAACCAAGCTTCCAATCCCCATGAAACTCCCATGGCAGATTGATCACCTCTACTAAAGACTGCGAAGACATGGAAGGCTTTACACCAACCGATGTTGTACTAGAAAATAGAAAATTTTGGGCTTATTAGACAAGATTTTTTAATTTGGGACCCCCATTCGAGTGGCCATAAATGGGGCGCAAGATTAATCTCTATTTAGGAGGCACTCCAGCCTAAAGAGGTTAAACTCAATAGGGTTTTGGGAAGTACTACTTGGTTTGTATGGCACATCTGCACTCGTAATCTTAGGTTATCCCTTAAGATTCACATTTATATACCGGTCGGAGGTAGCTTGGCTTTAGCTTCATTTCCAATTTTGAGTCATGTTGGGGTGATGAAATCCCTAGGAAAACCCAATTTCTAGAGGCAATAATCATTTCTCTTACACCGAGGATAGCATTACTACGCAAGGGGAGAGGATACTTTGGTTATTGCATCAAGGTTACACAAGGACAAAGTGGGTATGGCTTTCTAATCACCTAGTTTGCACAAGGTGAGAGTATATTCACCTACCACTTTCAAACACAATTAGACAATATGGAAGACATGTTAATTTTAAGTGCACCAAAAGGAAATGTGTTTTAATCTAAAAATAACAAGCACAATGTTTTAGAATGAATCTTGGACACTCAAACCTACAAAATCACAAATTAGGAGTCTTATAGAAAAAGTATTTGGCCCACAAAATGTAACCACCACATGCTAAAAACAAATATTAGTAGCACAAAAAACCTATGCAAGGCAGAATGCAAAAAAAAAAGGAGAATGCCAACTAAAAAAGAATAGAAAACAGAAAAACCTGAATGTAAAAAGGAAGAAAAATTTACCAGGAAGATGTGTCATAGTAGAGTGAATGCATCTCTCTATGCGTCAAATGTGTCACGGTCCCACATTCTGGTCTAACAGGTAGATGCAATGATTTAAGCTTCAAATGTGTCTCAGTATTTCAAATGCAGCTTTATGGACTGCATATGTGTCACCTCAGAGCAATTGCATCGTTTTAACCTTCAAATGCGGCATTTTGTATCTATGCCTACAAAAATTATAGAGGACAAAAAAACGTATGGAAAACAAAAAAATGAAGATGTCGGGTTCACCAATGTTTCAATGGGTTAAATTTTAGGTAAAGGTTAGCATGATTAGATTAAATAATAAATGAAACCCAAAGAACTATCGAGTACAATGAAAGCTAAAACAAATAAAATGATTATACCATATTGCCGATGAAGCTTCCATGATTCACCTCCATAGCACATTCTAACTTGCTACAAATGTTGCCCTTAGATCAAGTGTTTGAGCAATCTTTGACTATGCCAATTTACTAAACAAGCTTTGAAATATTTGATGACTATGCCTATGACTATGACCAATGACTATGCTAAGAAATGCCTAAGACTTAATGAAAGCAAGTACAAAAATAAATGTTGCGACATATAAGCATGAGCATGAGTAGTTGAAAATGTGAGCAAAATTGATATTTTATAGAAAATGCAAGTTTGGACGGATGGACAAGATTGAAAGTTAACAAAAGCCTAAAATCAGTGGACGAGATTCCATGTGACAATTAATCAAAAAGATAATATTTTCAAAAATCAAGAAGAAAAAGACTGCTTGATTATGAGATTCAAAAAATCAAGGCGATAAGAGTTGGACTGAGAATCAAATTTGGAAAATCAAGAATTTGCTCAATTACTTGATTTTTGGAAGAAGATTACATGATTTTGAATTAAATAAATTCAAAATATGGATTTTGTGTGACAATAAATAATTGATTTTTTAGATTATTTACCAAAATGAAGTGACTCAAGAATGTGAAATCATTTTAAATGATTAATTTATCTAAAATGAGAGAAATGTTAAATTTAGCAATTAAAAAAATTAAAGATAATTATTTAATTTAGGGGATAATGACCAATATTTAAATAAATTAAGAAATTCATTTAATTATGAGAATTAGTGATATATTAAATAAATAAATATATTTATTTAATAATCAAGAAGACATAAATGAATAAAGGTAATTAAATAAATTATGAAATTTATATAATTGTAAGAGGACAATAGCCTCTTAGTGACGTATTGAATAAATAAATAAAATTTATTTATTTAATAATCATGAAGAATAAAAGAGATAATAATTAATTAAATAATAATGTATTATTTAATTAATAGTAGGAAGTGAACCAAGGACATAATCAAATGTCATAATTATGCTAGGACGAAAGTGGTAAAATAGAGCTTGCAGGCCTAGGTCATTTTTATGTGTCTACAATTATTACTCTTTTTATTTCAATCTAAAAAATTAATTAATAAACATGAATTGATGTTGCTTCAACAATTTGGAGAAAAAATAAATAAATATGCCATTTTGACATAATCGAGTGTCGGTAGGTGAGAAAATCAAAGTTCTTTGATTCATGCAAACATTGGCGAGTGGGCTTGGGAGGATGTGCTTTTGTCCTCTTCAAAGTGATTTCTATCTAGCCCTCATAAATTTTGAGAAATTCAACTTTTTGTAAACCGAAAACACACTTCCAATAATAAAATACAAATTTCTCATATTAATTTCTCCCAAATGGTGAAAGATGTGACTTCAATTATTTTTTCATTCAACATGGTACCTACAAGAATTCCTCTACAAAATGATTCTACTCTAGCTCTTATGGATTTTTAAGAATAAATTTTATAAAGTTGTCTACAGAGTGTCAAAACTGCAAACTAACGAAAGTTGATTCATGCAATTCTTTGTTGAATTTGAAGTTCTGTGATGTTGATAAATACTAGTGAACACCAAACCAAATCAAAATTGAAAAAAAAATCTAAAAATGTTTTTGGGTGATGCAGATAGCTTGTTCACCCAAGATGCTTATGCATTAGACACATTGGGTAGAAAGATTGTGATCATAGAATCACAATGATGTAGTTGAGTAGTTGCACTACTCTTCTAGGTTCCTATCAACCTACAAAAAACTCCCTTGTTGTCCAAGTGCTAAAAATCTATCTTTCTTTTTTCCTTTTCTAGCATCATGTTGGAGCACGCACCACTACCATCCAACAACTTTGCATCTTTCTCCCTTTCCCCCTCATGGACTTATGTCCACCAAAGCCTAACCTCCTCCACCAAATTCTCTCCACACTCCTCTTCTCTTCCATGGGTTCAAACGCACCTCTAACCACCCACCTCCACCAAAAGCAACCTACAATGTCTTCTACCATTTCTATAAGCAAATATGGAACAACCACTACATGCTCTTACTCTTTTCTCATCTCACTTTCCATCATTTCATCTAAAAATGCAATAACAATGTATAGTTATTTTACTTCATTCGTATTCGTAACTGCAACGTCAAATTCCACTACGACATCTTCCACCTCCTCGTTGACAACTTTTTGCTCTTCTTTATTTGCTTCACCAATGAGCTTCATCACCCATTTTTCCTCAATTGTCAATAAATGTGTTAAAAAATCCTCTTCACCATCCACTATGACCTCTTCACTACTCGCCTCTATCTTTTCTTCATATCTCGTCATTCCTTCCTCATGGCATGTCTCAGTTGTTACTTCTTCATCTATTCTGGTAGGGGTACATCTTCCTCTTTCCATTTCAAGCTGCTATCCTCGTTCTTCTTCTCGCTCTTGTTCACCACTTTTCTCTCACTCTTTTCAACACTCTTTTTCATTTTCCATGAAACAATATTTTCCATTGCTTCACATATTTCATCCTCCACATCATTCCAATACTGTTCCCAAAATAGTATCTACACGAGTCTCTTCACTACCCAACCCATCTTTCCTACTACAATCACTCTCAATCTTCAAAGCATATTTCATCACAACTTCAACCTCTCTCTCTTGTTGCTCAGTATTCTTCACACACCTACAATATCTCTCATGAGCTTCTTCTCAACTACTTCACACACTTTCATCTCAGTGTGAACTGCCTCACATGGTCAGCAATTTGTTCACACAAACTTGTACGTCTGGGTGAATCCTCTCCACTCTCAAGACAACCAACTCTAATACCAATTGGCATAGAGGAAAACTCCCCTCTCTCAACTAACCAATTCACAAACCACAAAATGAAATCTCACAGTAGCAATTCAACAACTCAATCAAAAATAATTACAAGCTAACATTAATTTTATTTCTCAGTTCTAGAACAACAACCTTCTCTTCTTATTCCCACACCTCCTTAGATTTACACTACCTTCAATTTTATTATATGCACACCATAATATGTGCACCCCATTTTATGTTCCTCTTTGCAAATATTTGATTATTTCTATATTTGCAGCCTAGGATTTTATTGATCTGCAAACAAACCTCATTTCTTATGCCTTATTTCCTTCATCTTTCATCTTGTGTAGTCAAAGCAACCCATTATTTCCCTCCTTTGTCGTGCCCCCTCACATTCTCATTTCTTTTTTTTTTTAATTACATTTAACTAGAAAGAATTTTAAATTAATATAGTCTCTTTCTATGTTGTGTGACCCTTCAAGATCTCTTTTTTCTTGACTGAGCTCCCTCATATCTTTTCAAAGCTCTATGCATTTTAATTTTAATACCTCTTTATACGTAGCCCCACTACCCAAAATATGTTATTGTAATTTTAAAATGTAAATAAAAATGAATGTAGCAGCTATTGGATATGGAATTGATGAATTTGGTTACAGGCTTTGGGATTTTCAAAATTAAAAAATTGTGAGAACTAGGGATGCCATATTCAATTAGAAAGTGTTGTACAAAGATCAGTTGCAGTAGCATAAGAAGAAAGAAAATGATTATGTAGTGTTGGATGATACACCAAATAGTGATGTTCTAGTGGTTCCTCATGCTCTGCAGCAACAAGAACAACAACAACAAATACCACAAACTCCAGTGAATGTTAGACGATCTTCAAGGATAAGTAGAACTCCAAAAATATTTTCTCCCTCTTTGTACTCTTTTTTAATAACTAGTGTTGTTGAGCTAGGATGTTATAATGAAGCTATGGAGGTGGACACCAAGGTTTAGTGCTAGGAGCATGGAATGGAAGAAGAAATGCACTCCTTGCTAAAAAATTAGACTTGGGATTTATGCAAGTTGTCTGCAAGTAAAATTTTTTTACCAAACAAATGGGTTTATAGGCTGAAAGAGGAGGATGGAGGTAAGAAAAGATTTAAATCCAGATTAGTTGTAAAGGGATTTGCATAGAAAAAGGGTATTGATTTTGATGATTTTTTTTCTTTAGTTGTTAAAATGACTTCTATTCGTATTATTTCAAGTATTATGGTTGCTAAATATTTTCATTTAGAACAACTTGATGTTATAATAGCCTTTCTCCATGGTGATTTGGAAGAGGAAATATGCATGGAATAGCCACAAGGATTTGAGGTCAAAGGTTAGGAGAAATTGGTGTGCAGATTGAAGAAAAATTTATATGGCTTGAAGTAAGCACCTTGGCAATGGTATATTAAATTTGATAGCTTTATGGTTAAGCATGGCTACTGTTGGTGTGATTCAAACTATTGTGTTTATTTTAAGAGGTTAGACGATGATAACTACATTATTTTATGATTATATGTTGATGATATATTTGTAGTGGGGTCTAACATGAATCACATAAAGGAGTTAAAACAATAGTAACTATAAAATTCTTTTGCTATGAAGGATTTGGGGGCAGCAAAGAAAATCCTTGGTATGAAGATTACAAAAGATAGGAAAAATAGAAAAAAAATTTATCTCATGTTGATTATGTTGAAAAGATGTTGCCGAGATTTCATATGGAGAATACAAAAGCTGTCAACACACATTTGCTCAGTCATGTTAAATTGACTAAGGATGTGTCCAAAGACACAAGAGGAGGAAGAAAAAATGTCCAAGGTACCATATGCTTCAGCTGTAGGTTGTTTAATGTATGTCATGGTATGCACAAGACTAGATATTGCAAATTTGTAGGAGTTGTTAGTAGTATATGAGTCATCATGGTGTTGAGCATTGGAATGCGATAAAATGGTTTCTCGGGTATTTGAGAGGTACATCCAATAAATGTTTATGTTTTGGGGGCTCTAATACTGATTTAAAAGGCTATGTTGACTCAGATTTGGTAGGGGATATTGATACCAAGCATAGTACCATAGGTTAAATGTATTTATAGTTGGTGGGACAGTAGTGGGTTGGATTTCTCAGTTGCAAAAGGTGGCTGCTTTATCCACCATAGAGGCAAAGTATGTTGTTGCAATAGAGGCAGCAAATGAGATTATATGGCTACAAATTTTCATGAAAGAGTTGGGAAAACAACAGGCTGAAAATTACTTGGTTATAGATAGCCAGAGTGTTATACATCTTGCAAAGAATTCTTCCTTGCACTTTAAAACCAAACACATACAGTTGAGATATCATTTCATTTGATTGGTGTTGGAGGATGGATAGGTAAAGTTGGAAAAAGGTACATAAAGATGCCAATCCAATGGATATGTTTACGAAGGCGGTGACAAGGGAGAAGTTGAGCTACTCTTCAAATTTGGTTGGCCTTCAAGGTTGAATTCAAGTATAATAGCGCAGAAGGGTCCAAGGTTCTTATTTCCAGTGGGAGTTGTAAGTGCAGTGGTGTCATCCAGGATTAGTCTCCAAGTGGGAGATTGTTTGGTGTGGAGCCTGATCAGTCTCCAAGTAGAAGATTTTGTTATTATGTGGAAACTAATCATGCTATATTGTACACTCTTCATGTATCCTTGCTGAGGTCTAGGGCCAAGCCGAGCCTTTGTGGGGGTTCAAGGGCTATAGCCATTGAGAAAATTTTTTTCCCATTTTTTCACTTTGTCACCGACAAAGGAAAAATTTGACTTTGTAAAACCCTAATTCTAGAAGCTTCTAAAAATATTTTTATAAGTGGTTGGAATGGAAGTTGCAGTAGGGAATTATTAGCAAGATTGTAATATTTTTTACACTAGATAATAAAATCATTAGATGGCTGTGGTTTTGTGGATGTAGCCTAGATTGGGTGAACCATGCTAAATTCTCTATGTTGTGTTGTTTGTACTATAATTTTCTTGTGTGTTTTATTTCTCTATTTTATTGATCAAATCTGCATTTAATTATTATATATCTGCCTTCTAACCTTAACAATAGCCCCATCAATTCTTCTTCTTCTGCCAAATTAAATCTTCCTAGTGACTTCCAACCTTCTCTTATGATGTGACCTTTCGTTTCTCTTTTTGGTTTTTCTTAATTTTATTGCTTTGAGCATGAATATTCTTACTCTTTTTATTTCAATCTGAAAATTTGATTAATAAACATGAATTAATGTTCCTTCAACAATTTGGAGAAAAAAAATTAAATATGCCAATTTGAAATAATCAGGTGTCGACAAGCGAGAAAATCAAAGTTATTTGATTTATCAAAAAAATGGTGATTATGCTTGGGATGATGCCCTCAAGTGCTCTGCAAAACGATTTCACTCTATCCTTCATAAATTTTGAGAATTTAAACTTTTTGTAAACTGATAACACACTTTCGACAGTAAAATACAAATTTATCACATTAATTTCTCCCAAACGGTGAAAGATATGAATTCAATTGTTTTTGCACACTCAACATGGTACCTCCAAGAATTCCTCTACAAAAGGATTATGCTCTAGCTCTTATGGATTTTTAGGACTAAATTTTACAAAGTTTCCTATGGAGTGTCAAAACTACAAACTGGAAAAAGTTGATTCTTGTAATTCTTTGTTGGATTTGAAGTTTTGTGATGCTGAGAAATTCTAGTGAACACCAAACCAAATCAAAAATGAAAACCAAACCTAAAAATTTTTTTGGGTGATGGAGATAGGTTGTTCACCTGGGATGCTCCTACATCAATTAATCCCCCTAGTCATACTAAAAAATCTAAATATACAACTCAAAATGGCTATGAACCTTTCAAGAAATAGAATAAGGGATTTTTACAAGTGAATTCCCTTCAAACAAGTCAACAAACTAATAATAAAGTGGTTGCTATCAAGACGACAACTCCTTTTGGGTAACGAGAGAGAGAGAGTTCACTCCTTTACTCAATACCTTTCATAATATCATGTTGTAGCTCATTAACAAGAACATGCTTACGTTACCTCCTATTAGAGAGCATGATCATAATATACCATTTCCTAAAGGCTTTCAAAAGAATGCTTATTGTCATTTCCACCAACAAAATGGACATGGTATAGAGTACTATAAGCATCTTAAACATCTTGTGCAAGACTTTATCAATTCTAATCATTTACAAATTGGAGGTGTGAATGATCAAGTTAATAAGTCTATAGCCCCTCCTAATCAAAATTTACAAATCTTTACAACTCCCATGCCTAAGCACAATATTTCATTTACCAAAGCTAGTGAAACTAAGAATGATGTGATGAATGTAGACACAGATGATGAGCATACAAAAAATGTCAATTATGAACAACTGATTAAAATGGTAGGATTCATTGAAGCTAGACCTCATAAGGGCTCAACTAAAAAGCCTCTTGACACTTATTTCTCACAAAATGATATACTTAAACATGCACCTAATGGTCCTCTTTAGATAGTTAGCCAAATCAATGATAAGCCCACTAATAGGATATTGATTGATCCCGTTTGTAGAGAGAATGTGATCACTAAAGAATTCTTATATGTGTATGAACTATAGCAAGATATATATGAAAAAATGAAATCATGGATCAAGATGAATAATGGGTTTGCTTTCCCTATGATAGGCTCAATAGATCTCCCTTTAAAGGTTGAACCGAAAACACTCAGTGTATCACTCTCCATCATTCTGCAGTCCGACCAATTTCGTGTAAAGCTAGGCTATCCATGGCTTCACTCCATGAATGTTGTTCCTTCAATTGTGCATAAATATCTAAAGTTCCCATTTGTAAATGATATATTTACTATGCATCATAGTGGATTTAATCCCACCTCAGCCCGAGGGAATTTTTCACTAGATTTCTTTTGGCCCGAGCCTTTGGAACCTATTAAGCTTTGTGAGGATTTATTTTTCAAATCATATAAAAATTTTAAAGCAAATAAAATAGCAGAATTATCCCTCTAAAACATGCCTCAACCTATAACTAAAACACCTATCCTTCATGAAACAATGATTGAACCAAAACCCTTCTAAACATACAAGAACCTAGAGACAAACCTCCTACAATTTCCTACAAGAGACCACGAGATAACACAAAAAATCTCATTGTCTCTCCTAGAGTCAAACAATTTTACAAAGTCAAAGAAAAAGTGGTTGAGCAACCTATTTCTATTTCTCCTATTCCTCCCAAGGAAGAGAAGGAACCTATGATTGACAAACCCACTCTTACACAAACACAAATTGGCAATAGATTGAAATGCAATCAAAGTGCTAGAGAGCATAGGCATAGATGATGTGTTATTGCTCATAGATTACAAACTCAAGAAGACAAAAACAACATAGAAAATAAAAATTTGAAATTACATGAAGCAAATCATGATGACTCTATACCTTCACCACAACATAAACAAGAACATTCTATGGACTTTTTCATTTGACCTCCTATTGTGATAAATCTAAATGATGACTTGACATTGCAAAGATTGATGAACAAGTGCATGATGAGTTGAAGACATTGTTTTCTTCTTCTAAGAGCTTAAATGACAAATCTCATAAAAAGAGTGTTGAACCTAGTGCTTCTCCTAGTTTGGCACTTGCTTTTGTCCCTTTGGCTAGTTGTTTTCCTTCCATTTATACTGACTGAGATTGGGATGCAGACAACCTACTTTAGGTTGACTCGCATGTGCCTTACTACTCTTTTGTTTTTTCATGTTTTCTTTTTTCATGTGTGTAATGTTATTCCCCATGATGTTTTGTTTGATGTACCTCTCTCTTTTTGTGCATTCCTCTAAATGTACCTTTCATTCTTCTATATTTCATTATCATTTTTTGCTTGTCTTGTGTTTTCCTTTTGGGGATGACACAAGGCGTCACTAAGACATTTAGGTCTCTTCCATGTTGACCTAAAAGCTTTTCTCTTATCTTTTTCATTTTTCTTGTGTTTTCCTTTTATGGATGATGTAAGGCGTCAAGACATTTAGGTCTCTTCCATGTTGACCTAAAATGATTTTTCTTTGTTTATGCTCTATTTGTGTCATTCTTCAAGTTTGATGAGCATTTGGGGAAAGACGACAGTTCCATGCTATATGAAAACATTGTAGCAAAGACATAATAACCCAAATCCATAGATCCCTTATGTATTTGTGGGGGAAACCTTTCCTTCCTATTTTATGATGCAGCTTATATCCAAAACATATGACTTGGCATAGGGTTTTCCAAGGAAACCTCTCATGTCTTAGGCAAAACATTTGGCTACTTTAAAGAAATTGCTCACATTGATGTTGTAGCAACCACTTTAAAGTGGGTGCATACATTAATGACATCTTTCGACAAAATTTTATGGAATGATTTTTATTTTTTCTTGTGGTGTTTCCTCTTCTTGGTGGTGTCATTGGGTTTGATGTTGCCTAATAGTGTACGATCTACCAGCATGGCATGATGCAAACGATACATCCCATGAGTGACGATTTGACACCCTTGACTTGTCCTCTCTTGTAGACATTAAGCATAATTCTCCCTAAGAAGAAGACCTTACATGAACAAAGAAAAATGCCTTTTTAACAAAAAAAATTACATACACGACATTCAAAAGCATTTACAAAAGCATTACATTGTGGTGCCTTATTGAAGTTTTCAGGAGGATAACTTCAGTATGGTATGTGTCATAACCCCTAATAAATGTGTATATACATCAATTTATTATGAGAATTCTTCATAAATATAATAAAGTTAAAAGTTTTATTATTATTATTATAAACTTTCGATAGTCTATAAAATCATGATTTTCGTCGGGCACAATCTGTGGCCAAAGGATGCGATGGTAGTGAGTGGAAAGAGGTGCGACGCTAAGGGTGGAAAGAACACGCCTCTTCAGATGTTTAAAAGAGACCCCCAGCCGAGCATAAGGGATCATCATCACGACGGAAAACAGGAGATAGGAAGGAAAATACAAGCACAGTAAGTTCATACGTCCACTAACCAGGTACACGTCTTCATCTCTAAACACCCACTGAAGATTATTAGAGTTCAATAAATAAGAATGGACATATAGATTGCAATACGATGCCACTCTATATTTTATGCGATACAAAACAATAATCTAATCACCCCAAATCTAAGATGGACTATTAAGCCCGTCAAATGTACATGATAAAAGAATACATCTTAATAAAGCCTTAACAACATAACTGTGATAAGCTATTAAAGAATAACCGCGCTACATCTAAAGAATAATATATAATTGCCAATTTAATCTGTGGTTTAATGATTTCAATCAAATGTGCATATTAGGAAGAATCTGTGTCTGCATCAAATCACTACCGCTAACTGATCCATTAACTAATCTCCACATCTAAAAGAATATGTATGCTATTTGTTTAATGTAAAAATCACAATAATATTATTTCAGTAATTCCTACTATAAATTATCATTGCTAGCTGAGTAGATAAAGCCAACAAACTCTCTCGCTGATTCTCACTGAGGAGAGGATGGTTGTGGGAGGGAAAGGCTGGTAAGTTCGAGCACATGTTGGATATCCCAAGATGGCAATGATCCCTGAGGGAGTCCACTTGGAGTTTGGTCACGCGCCCTCGGCACTGTAATGCGTCCCTCCTCCAATGGGGTCTAGAGAAGTGAGGTGAAGGCGATAATCTACTTCAGGTCAAGCATGATAAGTTATGGATAACTATGATGAATAGGGATTTATGTGATTTGCATTATGAATATTTGATATTGTTTGCATTTATTTCATATGCTATTCTTAAATTGAACCAATACACAAATCTCTAAAACAAATAATCTCATAAAGTAATTATTCGCACATTAAGTGAATTGGTGCATTTCTTTCTTTTCTAGGAAAACCTTAATAAGGGACATTACAACTGGTATCAGAGCATAATCCTACCATCCTGAAGGTTGGGTGAATGCGAACACATCACAAGAAGGGAACCATGGCTCAACAATTGGCCAATGAATTAAGAGCTTTCATGGAACAAACCCATCAAACCCTTTTAAACCAAAATAAGGAGATAGAAAGGTCAAATCAAGCACTTGCCCAAGCTTTACATAGCATAGAGAACTCACTTATTAACCAAAACAACAACCCCTCAAATGGGGGAGACTTGGGTTCAAATCACTCGGAGGAAAATATTGGGTCACCCTCATCTAAAGTACCCAAACCTCCTTTCATACCTAGAGAGGATACACCTAGGAGGGAGGAAGAAGGGAATCACACCCCAAATGAAACAGAAGTGATCCTTAGGGCATATAGGGATCTTGACCTTGAACTTAGGGAGCTTGTGTCATTTAGGGACTTTTGTGAAGCCAAAAGGCATGAAGCCCCTAGGCAAGGAAGGAAGTTACCAAATAAAGATCTAAGACATAAAGTGAATAAAGTTTCCCTACCCAATTTTGATGGATCCAACAAAATCACTGCCCATGCTTGGCTGCAAAAGTTAAACACCTACTTTACCCTCAGCCCAATGACAGAGGAAGACACACTTCAATTTGCTATATTACATTTAGAGGGATTAGCCCATGAATGGTGGCACCATGGAATTCACACACAGGGTCACCAAAATGTAACCTCATATGAAGAGTTCTCACAAAAACTTATTAAGAGGTTTGACAGGAAACACCCCCAAGAGGATTTTAAGAGACTCACACAATTAAGGCAGCAAGGAACTATAGAAAGCTACATAACAGAATTTTAGAAACTTTTAGTTCAAGTTGCAGGATAGAGGAAGATAGACTTACGTACCTATTTGTGGAGGGGCTAAGAGAATCACTTAGAGGGATTGTAAGTGCTCTTAACCCACTTAACTTGGAAGATGCCATAGAAAAATCCTTAAGGCTAGAAACATCAACAGCAAACAATAATAGAACTACCCCCCAACATGGGAAACATTCTCACAAGGGAAAGGACTCACATCACAATTCCCTCACCAAGAAAGAGCGTAATGAACTCTTAGAGAAAGGCTTGTGCCTTACATGTAAAAAACCATGGGAGCGTGGGCACACCTGCGAAAAGAAAGAAGAACCTAGAAAGAAGAATCCTTGTCGCTATTGCAAAGTAGAATGGACACTCGGGCATAGGTGTCAAAGAAAGGGTCGAGCACACAAAATAGAGGCCACCACTGAGGAAGAAGAAAGGGGAAATACATTCAAGAAGGCAAGACTCGAGGAGGGAGAACAAGTGATTCTTGCCACAATCACACAAACTTCCAAACACCTTCCTTTCCACATCAAGAGCACCCTTAAGGGCCAAAGAGTCATTACCTTGGTAGACAGTGGGGCATCCCATAATTTCATAGATGAAAGACTTGTTACAAAAATAAAATTAAAAGCCCAAGAATTCAAGGGATTCACAGCTGCCACAGCCACAGGTGCTATGGTCTGATGTACAAGAATGGTTCCTCAACTAGAAGTAATCTTGGGAGATCATCCCATCAAGGAAGACTTTTATGTGGTCCCATTAGATGCTGATATAATTTTGGGTACCCCATGGATCTATTCCTTGGGATGTTTTATGTTTGATCTCCCTAACTTGACCCTTCGCTTCCAACACCAAGGACAAGAAGTGACTTTAAGGGGACTACCTGATGGATCACCTCAAGCACTCTCTTGCAAGAGAATAGAAATAATTTTGAATAGAGGCCAAGGAGAGTGGGCGGCACAATGCATGATATTAGAAAAATCTTCTTTCCAAGAAAAGGCTATCCACATCGATATACAACCTATTATTCAGAAACACAAAAAGGTTTTTAGCGACATTCCTCCTGGGTTGCCACCCAAAAGAGGTTTTGAACATATGATCGAGTTGGAAGAAGGGGAAAAACTAGTGATTACTACTCCTTATAGACATCCACAAAAATACAAGGAAGAAATAGAAAAAACAATAAGAGAGCTTCTAGAAATGGGCCACATCTGGCCTAGTTCAAGCCCTTTTGCCTCATCAGTTGTACTTGTTAAGAAAAAAGATGGAACTATGAGAATGTGTATTGATTATAGAGCTTTAAACAAGAAAACTATAAAAAACTGCTATCCTATTCCTAGAGTGGATGAACTCATAGATGAACTTCATGGTGCCAAATATTTCTCTAAGATAGACTTAAGGTCAGGGTACCATCAGATAAGGATGAGAGAAGAAGACATTCCCAAAACAGCTTTCAGATGTCATTATGGACATTTTGAGTTCTTGGTTCTACCCTTCGGGTTAACAAACGCCCCTGCCACTTTCCAGTCATGTATGAATCATACCTTCCGAAAGCAATTAAGGAAATTTCTGTTAATATTCTTTGATGATATATTAATTTACAACAAAACATGGGAAGAGTACCTTAAGCACATTGATTTAGTCTTGGAAATATTAGAACAAGAATCATTATATGCCAAAGCCTCAAAATGTGAGTTTGGGTTGGATGAAATACTCTACTTGGGGCATAAGATCAGCACCGAAGGAGTCAGTGTTGATGAAGAGAAGATCAAAGCCATCAAAGAATGGCCAAAACCTAAGAACCTAACTCAACTCAGAGGATTTGTAGGGCTTTGCAGTTACTATAGACGTTTTGTAAAACATTTTTTAAAGATAGCTGCTCCACTTATAGACTTAACTAAAGTAGGAGCCTTTAAGTGGAGTGAAAAGTCACAGGAGGCCTTTGAAAGACTCAAGGAAGCAATGTGTTCATGTCCTGTTCTAGCCATTGCAGATTTCGCTCTTCCTTTTGAACTCCAGTGCGATGCCTCATGGGAAGGTATAGGAGCAGTCCCTATGCAAAATAAACATCCAATAGCCTTTGAAAGCCGCAAACTTACAGAAGCACAAAAATGTTATTCCATCTATGATAAAGAAATGTTGGCCATTATGCACGCCTTGACCAAATTCTGACAATACTTGGTTTGTAGCAAATTTAATATCAAGAAAGATCATAATAGCTTAAGATTCTTTATGAATCAAAAGGACTTGAACGACCGCCAACAAAAGTGGGTGAGCAAGGTACAAGCTTATAATTTTGATATTGAATATGTTAAGGGAACTAATAATGTAGTAGCTAATGCTTTGTCTAGATGCCCTCAAGTTAAAGCAATCACTTGCATCAATGGAAGTTGGAGGAATGATATTATTGCAAAATATACCAAAGATCCTCAAGCTCAAGAAATACTTGAGGGAAATGCCCCTAACAGTGAGTTTAAGGTAATCGAAGACATCATCTTGTATAAAGATAGAATATTCCTTGTGCCTCATTCCAAAATCAAGGAGAAAATCTTGAAGGAATACCATGATTCCCCCTTGGCGGGACACCTCGGATATTATAAAACTTACAAGCAAATAAGGGAATGTTATTCATGGAAAGGCCTCAAAAAGGATGTGGGTATATATGTCCAAGAATGTATGACTTGTCAAAAGAATAAAGCAGAACTCAACCATCCAGCAGGGTTGCTCCAACCACTACCTATCCCAAACCAAAACTGGGAAAGTATTTCAATGGATTTCATCATGGGGTTGCCTAAAGTACAAGGTAAAGATTGTATTTTTGTAGTAGTGGATCGGTTAACTAAGTATGCTCATTTCTTTCCGATACCCGCCGAGTCCAGAGCACCTCAAATAGCCGAAGTGTTTTTTAAGGAAGTCTTCAAGTTGCATGGTTTGTCTCAAAATATTATTAGTGATCATGATAGCCACTTCCTTGGTCAGTTTTGGCAAGAAATTTTTCGGCTCTCTGGTACTACCCTTACTCCAAGTATTAGTTACCACCCTCAAACAGATGGGCAAACAGAAATTGTAAATAAGTGGTTGGAAGGATACTTAAGGAATTATGTTACAGGACAACAAAACTCATGGGTCAAATGGTTGCACTTCAGTGAATACTGCTACAACACAACATTCCATATGTCCATTAAGATGAGCCCATTCAAGGCCCTATACAGGTATGAAGCAACTACCTTTGGGGGTTTAATCATTCAAGATAGCAAAGTGCCGGGTGCCAGGGACTTCGTGCAACAAAGCATGGATATAATGAAGGCTCTCAAAGATAATCTTCATCAAGCCCAAAATCAACAAAATATTTATGCAGATTGGAATCGGACCGAAAGAACGTTTGAAGTTGGGGACTTGGTTTTTCTAAGGCTCCAACCCTACAAGCAATCTTCAATCAAAGTAAGCAGTGCAAAAAAATTAAAACCTCATTTTTATGGGCCGTAAAAAGTCCTTAGGAGAATAGGTGAAGTAGCCTATGAATTGGAGTTGCCTAGCAGCAGTAGAATTCACAATATCTTTCATGTATCCAGACTCAAAAGGGTTCTTGGGCAGAAAGTGACTCCATGTGTAGAGTTACCACCCCTTGATGATGAGGGAAAACTTATTTTGGAACCCAAAACGATCCTAAACACAAGAGATAAAAAATTGAGGAACAAAGTTATTCCTGAATACTTAATTAAGTGGAAAGGCTTGCCCGAGGAAGACTCTACATGGGAAAGTGTAGAGATCTTAAAGCATCCAAGTTTGAATCTTGCTTGAGGACAAGAAAATTCAGGAGGGGAGGATTGTCATAACCCCTGATAAATGTGTATATACGTCAATTTATTATGAGCATTCTTCATAAATATAATAAAGTTAAAAGTTTTATTATTATTATTATAAACTTTCGATAGTCTATAAAACCATGATTTTCATCGAGCGCAATCTGTGGCCAAAGGATGCGATGGTAGCGAGTGGAAAGAGGTGCGACGCTAAGGGTGGAAAGAACACACATCTTCATATGTTTAAAAGAGACCCCCGGCCGAGCATAAGGGATCATCATCACGACGGAAAATAGGAGACAGGAAGGAAAATACAAGCACAGTAAGTTCAGACATCCACTAACCAGGTACGCGTCTTCATCTCTAAACACCCACTGAAGATTATTAGAGTTCAATAAATAAGAATGGACATATAGATTGCAATATGATGCCACTCTATATTTTATGCGATACAAAACAATAATCTAATCGCCCCAAATCTAAGATGGACTATTAAGCCTGTCAAATGTACATGATAAAAGAATACATCTTAATAAAGCCTTAACAACATAACTGTGATAAGCAATTACAGAATAACCGCGCTACATCTAAAGAATAATATATAATTGCCAATTTAATCTGTGGTGTAATGATTTCAATCAAATGTGCATATTAGGAACAATCTGTGTCTGCGTCAAATCACTACCGCTAACTGATCCATTAACTAATCTCCACATCTAAAAGAATATGTATGCTATTTGTTTAATGTAAAAATCATAATAACATTATTTCAGTAATTCCTGCTATAAATTATCATTGCTAGCTGAGTAGATAAAGCCAACAAACTCTCTCGCTGATTCTCATCGAGGAGAGGATGGTTGTGGGAGGGAAAGGCTGGTAAGTTCGAGCACATGTTGGATATCCCAAGATGGCAATGATCCCTGAGGGAGTCCACTTGGAGTTTGGTCACGTGCCCTCGGCACTGTAAGGCGTCCCTCCTCCAATGGGGTCTAGAGAAGTGAGGTGAAGGCGATAATCTACTTCAGGTCAAGCATGATAAGTTATGGATAACTATGATGAATAGGGATTTATGTGATTTACATTATGAATATTTGATATTGTTTGCATTTATTTCATATGCTATTCTTAAATTGAACCAATACACAAATCTCTAAAACAAATAATCTCATAAAGTAATTATTCGCACATTAAGTGAATTGGTGCATTTCTTTCTTTTCTAGGAAAACCTTAATAAGGGACATTACAGTATGAGAGGCTAATATGATTCTCTCATTTTCCACTTCATTGGGATAACTCACCTAGTGGACAGACTAAGGTTCCACTACTCTAGAGTGAGCAACATATGTTATGGACATGCAGCCCTATTCTACATCACGTTGGAATGAGTGTGCTTGATCCTTTTGTTTTTATTTATTGGCCTTTGACAAGGTATGGTTATGTATCTTTGTTATTGCTTCATACTTAAGTGTCTTGAATGTCTACTTTAGTGTGAGTTTGACATGGGGTCATCCTCTCACTAAAGTGGGGGAAAAATGTAGTAACAGAAAAAGTATCATTTTTCTTTCTTTGGTTTGGGAATAATTATCATTAAATTAACTTAATTATACATTTTCCAGAATAGGTTGTAATGTGTTCTACACATTCCCATCATTCTAGGGCCCTTATTTGTTTAAAACATACTTTAAATTGTCCTTTGCAAAAGTGGTAACACACTTTCACACTTTTCTAAGGTTTATTCAATTAATTAAACCTAATGAACCCCCTTTTAATTAAATGTACCTAATCTGTATCCTATTTATGGTGTTGTAAAAGTGTTGTAACACACTTTCACACTTATCTAGGGTCCTCTTAATTAATTTTGGTTAATTAGAGTTAATTAGCCCCTTTAATTTAAATTTAAGCCTTATTTGTGACACCTCCCAAAGATCTATCTCGACACCCATAATTCAAATTTCATAAAATTTAATTGGGAAAAATAAAGGTCCTAGAAATTGGTGCTAGGACCCACTCACCACCTATATAGGACCCCCCTTTATTAGCATATTTCAAATGGGTTTTTAATGTTCTTTCATTCCTCAAAGGTTAGGTCTTGGAAAAAAGTGTGAGGACCCATTCGCCCTCGGTAGCAAATCATTCCTCCCTTAATGAGGACCCCCTTTTGAATTTCATTGTGGCAGGAATTTAATAATGTTTATCTCTAGATCTGGTGTTGGCTTGAATTGTTTGAATTTTGGGGTTAATCTCTTGATTTAGTATAAATAGGGGATTAATTCACATAGTTTCACCTAGCAAGTTTATGAGACATTCTAGCAATTTCAAAAGAGAATTATAGAGCACTTCAAGAGCATTTTCAAAGTAATTTCAAGGAAAATTATCAAAATTTTATTGCAACAATTCAAGATCATTCCATCATGTCTAAGGTTTAGTGCATTCATGCATGTTGTTGAGCTAAGAAAGCTGATGTAGCATTGAGGATCTACTTGCAAGCATTGTTTACATCTTATTCAAGGATCAAGATCTACATTCTTCATGGCCACTACATGTTAGTTTGCAAATTTGCATTACAAGACAACATCCAAGGTATCAACATTGCATTATTTCATGTTTCATGCTTCAATCTCATTATCTCATCATTTGGTTTAATTATCTACAAGGGATTTGACTTAGGAAAACCCCTATTCACTAGCAATCAACAATTTTTTCTTCCCTTGAATGTGTGTTTGCATATTTCTAGGTTGGAGATGAAGTGGAGAAGAAATTTGGAGAAAATTTGTCAAAGTTGTCAAGTTGCAAGATTGACCTACAAAGTGCAAGAAAAAATAATTAAAGCTACAACATTATAGGTTTTTAGGAGCTAACAACCATGAATGTGAGAGTGCACACATCAAGGAAAATAACCCAGATCTTAGTTTCAGAAACCCTAAAAGGGACCCATTCACCACTAAAGGCGAATGAGTCCTATGTGCCATCAAAATAGGCTTCTTGCAGCAAGGTACACACCTCTTTAAGCTCTTAGAACTCCCCTCAAATTTGTTATAATAGTTAGGCTCAATATTTTACTATTATTTGCATCTTTTGGCCCTCATAATTACATCAATTATATTGATTTTGGCAGAGAAATTCTAGTGGTTTATTTTGAGCTTGATAAGCTCTAATTTTTCCTCATCATCGATGATGTCAAAAATAACTAACATATCATGCTTATAAACACTACCTGATGTGAACTTATAAGAGTAATAAATAAAGAACATCATCAACATAAGATAGTAGCAATGAGGCACAAATCAACAACACAAGATCATTACATAACACAAGATTTATGTGGAGAAACCCTTGCAGGAAAAAACTCCACCAAGAAGAGAGGTCAAGTATGCATTATCATCAAATAAATGATATTACAATACAACCACTTCCATTCTCCTCTTTTCCTACACCATGGTAGCACCTTTGTACTTGTGAACAACCTCCTTATGCCTCCACCTATCATTGTTCCTACAAAGTAACACTACATTCAATTGTTCCTCTCTAATTCTACATCCAAGACGCTGAATTCATAGACTTGTGAAGGCATCTAATGCACCAAACAAGGCAACCAATGATGAATCTTCATTCCAAATGTCCCCAACCCTTGGATTACCTCCAAAAAATTTGAAAAGACACTAGTTTTGGCTCCAATACTTTCCCTCCAACTTGGATTCCCAAACTTGAGAATATAAGCATTACATTAAATTTAATAAATGATGGAAAACCAAGTGACATCTGTCACCTCTATCTGAGCATCCACTTGGAGAATCCCAATAGTCACTTATTTATCATTTCCTTTATCTTTTATTATCCCATTCTAGGCATCCACATGTGGGAAAAACAATATGAAATATTTATGTCCACAACCCACCTTTACCGTTGCTAGTGGACCCATCACCCCTTATGAGTATATTACAAACAATGTGAGAATTAATATTACAAAATATTTCCCCAATACACCTTGAGTGCTTATAGACACTTTCTAAGGATGTTGGAACCATGATATATGACATAGCATTTACAAGGTGGATGGCACCTTAATCCTAACAAAGAATGTAGTTCAAGGATGTAGAATATGCTAGCATATAAAAGGAATAAGATAGAATACAGGATTGTATCATCTATTACCTATGTATATATTTTTCCTCAAACATAGAGAGGGGTAAAATCACAAACCTGTGTCACAATTTATAAAGAAATCAACCAATAGCAAAAAAAAAATTGAACTTTGACCACATAAAAGTGGTCTTTATATTTTGAATTTCAAAATGATGTAAACTAATGAAATGTAGAACTCTTGATGAAGTTTATTCCTATAATTTTTCAGATTTTTCAAAAATTGTTTTCATCATTTTTTTATCAATTTAAGAATAGATATTGGAATGCTGAATTTCTTTTTAAAAAGTGATGTTTAGTTGACGTCAAGAAACAATTCAAAAAAGACTTCATTTTCACCTTTTTTTTTCTTCAAATAGGTAACTTCAATATCTAATGCATGAAAAAAAAAAATCAAGTTTTAATGTATATTTTTCTCATAATAACATTTTAAACTCAAACTTACCAAAACTTGATAGTTTTCATTTGATGTCAACTATTGTCTACTTTTTTAATCATTTTCAAATAAATGTATATCATTTTGAAGAGGATTCTCTCATCTAATACACCATATATTTTTCATTTTTTTAACATGTTTTACTATTTTTTTAAATTATCTTTCTTAAATATAGAAGTCGACTTGCATTATTTAAAAATATATATATTAAAACTACTCAATTTTTTTAAAAAAATTACATATTTGTATTCACCACTCCAAGTTCTAAAAAAGGTTATTTTTATTTTTTTTAAATCATTCTCACTAAAGAAATACTCAGTTGAAGTTGAAAGTTTCATAAAACTCTAGAAAAAGTTGAGTTGGTTACCAAGTAGGATGCCAACTAGATAATTTTTGTTGGGCCATTTTTGGTTGAGCATGTTCTAGTCGAGAGGTTTTCAATCAAAACCCTTCCAACTGGAACATGCTCGGGCAAGACTTGGTCAGCCGAAATATGTAAGGCCGAAAAGCATCCATATAATTTTTTATTTTTTTCAATTCAAGGAAATTTAGGAAAATACAAAGGAAGACTTATTTGGAAAAAAGAACACTTATTTTGACAAAAGAAAACTTATTTGGACAAAAGAGGACTTATTTCAACAAAAGAGGACTTATTTCAACAAAAAAGACTTATTTCAACAAAAGAAGACTTATTTCGACAAAAGAAGACATATTTTGACAAAAGAAGAGCTATTTTTGAAAGTACATTGATCTTCAACTTATAATTGATTATGTCACTCTTTTCATGGGTGCATTTGAAGTTAGTTTTCACTATTTTTATTTGAATATGGTTGAGAACTAGGGTTATTAGGTTATGGTGTACACATACAAGGACCCATAATTTTGGATCATCCAAGTGCACCTACAAACTTGTACTATGAAATTTGTAAAAAATATGCTTAACTTCACCTAGTGTGTTTTAGATAATCATTACAAATTTTAGATATAACTATCTTCTTGAGGCATTAGTCATGTCCTCATTTTATGTGGTTTTGTACAATCATGTTTTCCCTTGTACCTCTTCTCCTCTACTTTTCATTTATTTCTCATGTGTGGGTTTCATCTCTTGTTCTTGTGCATAACTCCTTCCTTGTAACATGATCTACTCTCATGTGTTCAAGTTATCCTTCTACATAATGTTCCTTATCCAACCTATTGTGCCCCTATATCAAACTCCTTCGGTGTGAAATAATACATGAATCCTTATTTGAACAAATGAGATGAAGTGCTAGTTTCATGCTCTTCAAAGTTCATCAAGATTGTCTCATCCTTCCCTAGACACTCATACTTTATCATGATTAATATGTTATTTCCTTCTTTTTTTCCTCAGTCTCACTTACATGGCATACACTAACTAAACCTCTATCCAAGTCCATTTCCTTTAATTGTTCTCAACTTTTCACTATGAGATCATATCTTGTTTTCTCCCCTTTGACCTTCTTCTCCATCCTTACTCCTTCCTTTGTCCAACCTCCTTTACTAGGCTTTGAATACTTCACTTATATACCTTTTTTTCTCTTTGATGTATTTTGTGGACACCTTTGTACCTTCTTTAGGTAGAACTTCCTCTATGTTCGTAAACTTTTATTAGGTTCCAGTAGTTCTTGTAGCACTTATTTGTTTCATTTTCATTCCCCATTTCTCTGTGTTGAGGATCTTCTTGCATTCTCTTTTATTCTCATGCCCACTCACTCAATTTCTTGGGATACATGCCTACTAATCTCCATCTACCATTCACCCATTTCTTCAAAATCATGGTTGCCACCATTTTTGCATGCTTGTCTTCCAAGGCACTCCCTACTAAATCTAGGAAAAATCCACTATTGATTATACAAGGTCATTAGACCACCCAACATATAGAGGAGAGTTGAGTAAAGGTAGCAAGATCCTTCCAACTAATCATCCCCTAGTCACTACTAGTTAAGATATATAAGCCCCTCCTAAGGCCACACCAAACCATACTCAAATAAGAACAAGAACAAACAAAACTAGTGCCTACATCTCCCCTCATCTACCTTAATTCTTTTATTTCATAATGAAACATAGGATACAAATGCTATTGTCTTCTTATCTCGCACAAACTTCTCACCATCAACTATTGAGCAAAGAAAAAATAGTGTTAGCAATGACTAAAGTAAAACTTAAACATGGGTTTATCTCATTTAATATGATGGATGCCCATGCCTCTACTCAACAGTCTTCACCAAACATGTGTTAGTTTCATTTAATAGTTAAGGGTGCCATTTTATTGCACATGGATGCCATATCATCCTTCACCATCCAATTATGTTTTTTAATTCTCTATTCCCACTTCATATCTCCCTCCAAATACTATTGTCAACCCATTGACATCCTTTCCATAAAACACAAACTTAGGCCAATTCAAATCACCTCAAATCTAATACTAGACCAATCAATTGTAAACAAAACTACTCTTGAAACCAAAACACCTAATTACATAATATGGTGAAATGCAAGAACTTTCCCTCATCACAAACGCTCAACCAAATACATAAAATAAAATTTACCACAAATTCTTAACTTCCTAGACACAATGCAAATTTTTCATGATGCCCCTACATCAAAGGGAGATGTAAAGGAAAAGAGTCAAGTTAACAAGCTTCAAGGAGGGAGGTAGAGAGGTCATTAGAAAGGATGATGAATAAAGGGTGAGGGAAAGCGAGTGAGTGCGGTTAAGGAGGGAGGCAAGATAATGGCAAAGGGAGAAGATGAATGGGGTTAGAGAGGAAGAGATGTTGTAGAGGGAGGAGGACGAGTATATGGAGTTAATGAGGGAGCAAAGGGTAGAGGAGGGGGGGGAAAAGAAAGTGAATGGGATTTAAGGTTTAGGATTAATATAGTTTAGGGAATGAGGGAGGGGGATAAGTAGTTAGAAACAGAGGAAGCAAGGGATAGAATGGGAGAGGGAAAGTAGGTGAAAGAGTTTAGTAAGGGAAAGTGGGGATGGAAAGACCATGAATGGGGTTGAGGGAAAGAACTCAAATATAGAGAAGGTTATAAAGGCAGTTTGTCTAAGAGAGAGGGGGTGGCATTAAGAATGGATAGAGGGAGAGTGAGGTAGAGAGGGTCAAATTTGTCAAAATATTGTCAAATGAAGCACATTTTGGTTAAATTTGGTCAATCTTACTCACACTTCTCTTTGGTCAAGCTTAATTAAATTACAACAATTTAGTCAAATGGTCAAATAGACAAATTTGTCAAGCTTGATCAGCCTTAGATAAATGTCACACTTTTCCAAATTGCTCAAATTAATCAACTTTATGAAATTTAGTTAAAAGTAATTCTTAATTAAACTCAAATTCAAACATAGTCCAACTTAAATTTTTTTGTCAAATTACTCAATTAAATTGGTAGCAACTAAATATAGCATTTTTGCGCCAATATTTCAAACCACCCTCTATGATCCATCATGTTCATCCTCTTCCTAATGGTGCATTCAGGCCCTAATCCTCTTCCTAATGATGCATTCGGGCCCTAATGCACAATTGGCTCTCTTCACATGCCTTGGCCAAAGATGCATTCAGGCCTTAATCCTTAACTAAGTCAACCTTAGCATTCTCCTCAAACAAACCATTCGTAATTGTAGCAAATTTGTTGTTTATGCTCGTCAAAATGAATCTACTCATAACTCATTTCATTGTTCACCTATCTCATAAACGGTTGTAGGAAAATTCACTGCCAAGACAAATTCATCTCACGGAAAATTCACCACTAGCAATTCATGGCATATACAATTAGAAATTTTGATTTATGATAATAAAACTGAAAAACATTTTTCAATATATTTTATTTTATTCTAGTAAACCAATTATACAAAAATATCAGTCATCTCTATTATTAATGTGGTGGAAATTATTCTTTTGCAAAAAAATCTCAATGCCTTTGAATTATATATTAAAAAATGTTAATGTGATGAATTATTCACGACGATGAATTGCTGGTGGTGATGAATTTGTCATGGTGGTGAATTGTTGACGATGAATTGTGAACATGGTTAAAATCCTTGATTGTGCCATACTCCAGCACAATGTCACAACTACCAATAGGAAGAATAATCCACTGTAGATACATTCTAATCATTTGTTCTAAGCGATTAAGGCACATCAACATGATAAGTGCAACCACAATCCAAAATAAACTCAAGCTGTATGTCTAAGCATGAAAAACATGATAGGTATGAGATACAGTTACATTAATCTTACTCTTTTCTATGTGCTTCCCATGGTGATTCTAGAGTTTTTTGACCTCTTCCTTAAAATCCCTCATCTTTTCATATTAGCTATCTTCAGAATTTCCACGCTTGCCACAATAGGTGCATTTTTTTCCTTTTTGTTCCACCCCTTATGACCATCATGAGAACTTGTACTCATTATCACTACTTCCTCAATCTTCCGTCATTAGATGCTTCTGTTTTGTTTTATCTTGAAAATAAACTTCTTGCCCCTACACAAATGAACTTCCTACTTTCAATCAAGTGCACTTCTTGCTGAGCTTCTCTTGTTCTCTAACCATAAGGAGTAGAATCAAACAAAATATTGTCTTCCTCTCTTCCTGCACGCCGGCCCTCTCTGAGAGGAATGTGGAGAGACGCATCATAAGGCAGCAGCAAGCTTTCAGGAACAAATTATCACGTTGTCCTTCGTATACTCCTCGCAGCTTGTGGATCTAAATCAAAGTTTCAATATATCACAAATCAAGCGTGAAATAGACCACATAAATGTCCAATAAAGACTTTGATTCAGACTGTCCTAAAAAAGATTTTAAACTGGAAAGATTCTTCAATGACATGTTTTCAGTTAAGAACACATTCTAACATTATTCCGCTTCGGTAGTGTCATGCAGTCACATCCCAGCTAGATTTAAGTGGGTAAACTGGGAATAAAATTTACTTTGCTCCAGCCAAATCAATAACAGCCCATGTTTTCCCTTCTTGAGTTAAAAAATAAAATTCATTATAATATACTGAATTTTATAATAGTATCTTGAACTTAAATACACAATTTCTGCTAAATACGCTTAACTCATTTTTTTATGAACATGTTGAGTTTACAAAATTGTTTGTCAACATGGAACTTCTGCGCCACGTATAGTGTCCTGACTGAACATATCAGATTTGATTTTTTTTTTACTTCAACAATTGACCTCAAGCAAATCAAGCAAGGGAATCAAGATCCAAAACAATCTCTCAGCAGCATGAAAGTCACAAAAACTAAAAGACGATTTTAGATGCGATAAATTCCTTTGTTTTTCCTCCATTCCTTCTTTCCATGGATTGGCAAGATGATGTCAAAATTGACGATTTCCATCTGTCATATTAGGTTTCCCAATATCATCAATTGAATTTCTCTCCGTCCAGACATTTGCATCCCTGTATACCAAATCAAAAAGCTGATCTAGAATATCATCATCAGCTGGCTCTAATGCCCAATTAAAAAGCTGCAATAGCCAGAGATTGTTAGAGCTGTATAGAGAGACTAAAACTTGTTATAGAAATTTCTTTGTAGATTTTTCGAATGACTTCTAAAACAAAAGATATTTTCAGAAAATTATAATTTCACTATACCTGCCTCGCTGATGCCCTATTCTCTGGATTGCATCAAAATACCAACTACTTAATATAGTATAAAAATACCATGCGATGGCGTGTTAATGATCAGATAATAGATTAGGATGGAAAATAGTTTATCGTGTCATATCATTTTCATTATGTGGGTGATCAGATAATATATTAAGAAAGAGATTAGTTTATCGTATTAATATGCCATCTGTTGCAATGAGGTATCTAACCCTTAATCATCTTATAATTTTTATTGCTTGTTCTGGGAAAATTTTCAGTAGCATCTTTGGTATAAATAGTTTGATGTCTCTTTATTCAAGGACCTTGATGACAGTCCCATAATCAAGATGGCAACACATTAAAAGTTGAGGATAGTTTGTATCGTGATATTATTGGGTTATAAATAGCTCGTGCTACCGTGAATGCTGCCGATCAGTAACTGATCAGCCCATACATGCTTCCTCTTGTAACCAACAGAACATGTATCCTTTCCTAGAAAAGAATAATTTTAGTACCTCCGAAGGATCTCTCATACATACAAAATGCATAAATGCCTCTTTGATGCAAAGAAACTATTCGATTTTTGCTAACCACTTTGATAGTGAAACGCATTCATAGGATTTTACCAATGTCATTAATGTTTGATATCGTACAACCTGGTGGGCATATAAAACAATAAGGTATCGTCCCTTGAATATTCATGGGGTGTACAAATTTCTTTAATGTATTATATTCCAAAAACTAGTGGACATATACAACAATATGATATCGGTTTGAAAATAATCTTTTCAACAAATAAATTTAATGTGCATAATGAATCCTTGAGTATCTTCAAGAAATATGCTGTTCAAAATTTAGGTTAATTGTTGTTAGTAACTTAGTTGTTTTACTCTTATCATATATTTCAGCTATTATAAGCATCTTAAGTTATTGTATCAAAGTTGTTTCAGTTTTGTAGTACCTCGACATGAGATGAAACAATTTTTCTAGTTTCAACAGCAAAAGAATATTTTTACATCCTCAGTTTAGTTCGTTTGTCTTTCCTTCTTATCTCATTGGAACCACTTGATGCTCCTCTCCTGTATTATTTTCCTTCATAAGGTTATGGGGATTTTATATTAATTTTCTGAATATAGAAGAACAATAATCTACTTGTTTGAAATTTATATTAACATTAATACAAGTAATACTATCTTAAATACTACTGAAGGAACAGTCAATCCTTGCATCAGCTAGCTCCTCTTAGCCTAACATAAAGAATAGCATACTTTCATCTTTGCAATAAGTTTCATTAAACTGCATTGTCTTCATCATGATAACATCATGAAATAGGGGATCAAACTAAGTAAAATGGTTGTTTTTTTGTGACCAATGGTTTGCCACTTGGAAAAATATGGAAGATTATAAATGACTAATGGTTGTTGAGCAAGATATGATGTTGCTATTGGTGCCTGATCACACAAGGA
Source organism: Sequoia sempervirens (assembly GCA_007258455.2). Taxonomy (NCBI): domain Eukaryota; kingdom Viridiplantae; phylum Streptophyta; class Pinopsida; order Cupressales; family Cupressaceae; genus Sequoia; species Sequoia sempervirens. The sequence continues at coordinate 62,038,475 of VDFB02179234.1, forward strand.
GCAGTTGAGAAAGAGATGATCTAATTGTTACTTCTAGCACCTGATCACCTCAAAATAGAAACTTGATCTTGTTGGAAAATTAAATGCTCCTGGGCCTCTTCCCATCCACCTACCTATCAGGGGCATTTGATGCCTACAGCTGGCAGATTGTTTTGGGGATTGCTTTCCCCACTTGCTCCTAACGTGCACCTGAAGACTGCATAAGGAATTAATGAAGTTAGGAATTTTTTGAATTCTAATTCAATGCTGGTAGGTGACTTTGAAATTGAGAGGGAATGAGTTGAATGACAAAAAGAATGAAGTTTTATTCTATCAGTTGGAAGAATTTTTATGTGCACTAGTAGTCTATAGACAGAGAATATTTTGTGTGAGTGTCTGAAAGCTCCTAAACAACAACAACTGTTTGTTGTATGTGTGAGCAGAGATTGCCCCTGAAGAGCTCTCAGTAGCTCAGTCTAGTGAGCTCCTAGTAGCTCCTAAAGTTGTCTAAACATAGTTGAGTAGTTATTTGCTCCCAACAGATTGTGATTCATAGCTTAGAATTTTCTTTCAGTAGTTTATGTTTAATCTTTCATGTATTGATCATTTCTAGCATAGTTCATCCAAAGGAAAATATTGCATGCCCATATCTATCTCCTTGCATTTTGTTTATTCCACATTTGTGTATTCCCTTGTTGTGTTTTTGGGGAAACAGAGCAACAACTCTATGTTTTCTGTGCAATTAAGAAAAAATTGACATGGTATTAGAGCCATAGGCCCCATTTCCTTATGAGTTAGGGCATTTATTTTATCTAGGTTTTGATTTTATTGTGTAGGAGACATGGATGGAGATGAAGGAAAGAGCTGGCAGCAACCACCATCCTTTAATGGACAAAATTATGATTTTTGGGCGAAGAAGATGAAGACTATTATGGTAGGCAATGATTTGTGGGAGTTTGTGGTTAATAGATTCAATGATGTAACTGACCCAGTAGCATATGTTGTCGTCACAAACAACCAAAAGAACCAGTTGAAGGAGTTGAGAAGGAAAGATGCCAAGGCATTAAGTTTGATTGAAGTAGCTTTGACAAAGGCCATTTTTCCTAGAATAGTAGCAACTAACTATGCAAAGGAAGCTTGGGAAATCCTCCAAACCTATTACAAAGGAACTAACAAGGTTAGATTGATGAAGCTCCAAATGCTTCGAAGAGAGTTTGAGACTCTTGAAATGAAGGATAGTGAGTCCATCTCATTTTTCAACACAAGACTCTCTGGTTTGATAAACCAGTGGAGAGTGAATGCTAAGATCATTGATGATCAGAGGATTGTGGAGAAAATCCTTATTAGCTTACCCATGAAGTTTGATGTAGTGGTGATTGCCATTAAAGAGGCAAAGGATGTCACAACATTGTTTGTTGATGTGTTGATGGGTTATCTGCAAACCCATGAGTAGCACCTAAATAGGTTTGTAAGTTCCTCCCAAGAGCATGCTTTTAAAGCTCAGTCGAATGCAAGAGGAAGGGGGAGAGGAAGAAACAACTCCAGACATGGTAAAGGGAGATTTGGACATGGTAATGCTGGAGAAGAAAGCTCGGCACGAGAAAATAGCCAAGAGGGAGTGAACAAATAACTGCCTAAATCAACAATGCAAAATATTTCAATGCTAAACCTAGATCTAGGATAATTTACCTCAAATTTCAAAAGCTATATAACTTTAATATGTCGAGTTCACCAAAATGAAACATAGGAAAAAGGAAAGCTTAGCTTAGGTATTGCACTCTAGTGTTTGACACCATTTCCAAATATTTCATATATGGATTTGAGGTAGTGGGGGTTTGATGGATTTGGACAAGGTATAAGAATAAATTGCAACCTAAAAGGTGAGTCAACTTTCCCTTGACCAAATCTAGATTAAATTTAGGGATGAAATAGAATTTTATGACTAGGCTAATGATGCAAATTTTAGTTTGATAGAAATATAGTAATTATAAAATATCATAGAAAAGTTTTACTATTGAACTAGATAGAACAAGATAATGTGCACATATGATCTGTGAATTTCAGCTTCACTTTGGATGAATAAGTTTCCTTTAGTGATAGTGTCCTTGTTGACCAATTTCAGATTTGTTTTTGTAGTCCTCAAGAGTTAGATCAGATCTTTTGTTTCCTTCTTGTCACATTGTCAAATAATTCTATAACTGATTTTTTGTTTGTTTTCAAGGTGTAGGGTTTGAATGTAGTAATGAATAATTGACCTTCAAAATTCCCCACTTTTTCTTCAAATTTGAAACTTGCACATTGAAAGAGAGAGATGTTTCATCCATTTAGGGGCTTGCCTTAGTCAAACCTCATGTTTGTTTTTCCAGTTCCATAATCAAAATGTCAATGATAAGGAGAATAAATTATATAAGAATGATAAGTCAACAATGATCTATAATTCACTACTCCAAAAATGGCTTCCTTGAAGGACTAAAGTCATACAAGTTTCCTCATGGCTTGATTGTTGTTGGATTGATTGTTTTGGGCTTGGTTTGCTTGGAGACTTTTAAGGGTTAGTCTTTAGAAATAATATGATGACATGAACATGAAAAAACTCACATACACTTTGACATGATGCTTGGATCTTGAATTTCTCCAATAAATCTCTGACATGCTATTCTTGACTCACTTGATAATTCTCATGATCACCAATTTTTCCAATAATTTCTAGATGTCCTTCAAATGATGCAATAACTAGGTATTTATATGTAGTTATTCTAATTTCTTGAAAATTAAATTTGGACAACCAACTCTGGACATTTGAAATTCAAATGATAAAATGTTGACACTAACATATTTGAATTTGGAGCTAAAATAGGGGGACTAGGTTTCCTAAGAAAATGTATTAAATAAATGCATTTTTTTTGTACATAAAATTTGTCGATAAATATTAAAATGGGCTACGAAATGCATAATTTAAGAAATTAGGTGTTCAATTAGGTCCATGCACTTAAGGGGGAGAAAAAAAAAGAAATCATTATGGGTGACAATTTACGATGCTACAAAAAAAATTATGTACTCCAATTTGATATTCCATACTAGAGAAGGGAGAAAATCACAAGCACTTCATATGGGGATTGTACTAACAGAGTTGTACAATTGAAAAATATAAATTTGGACAAGAAGAGATTACCATAGAAGCTCCAAAACGAAACCTAGGAAATAAATTTTCAATAAAACACAAAAATAACATTAGCTAAAGGTATGAGAATTAAAAAATGTCAAAATCCACAACAAGAAACTGTGTGGCCACATTCAAATATGGAGCTAGTTGATTCAAAATTTCATATTAATGGTCGGTCCTTCATTCCAAAACTGATTAAAGACAGTTCACACTCCACAAGTAGGCTTATATTTCCTGAATGATGAACAAAAATCTTTCCTATATAGATTAAATGGAATATAGATCCTCTAACCTGAGGACAGTTATTCAAACTACAATTCTTGGTTTATACCTCCTTAAACAGTCAAGTACAACTCTCATCTAGTTAGGATTAACAATAAATGAATGTCAGTAGTCCCTCACTGACTTTCATTCTCCATCAATGCTAGTAAACTGGCCACTTATTCCATCAAAATTTGTGTTCAAATATATCTAGGCATTCCCCATAAATATTGAATTATGACATGCAGAGTGGAGATTTGATGTGCATGGGGACTGGTGGAGGAATTTGCATTTAGAATCAAGGATGATATAATTACCCTAGTTGATTTGTGTAGGATATGAGAGTAACACAGCATACAACATACAACCTAAAATATTAAAAAGCATAACAAATTTTTGTTTAAAAACATAAACATAAATTTATATTAATGTCTTCTAAACAATAGAGTTGTCAATGCTCTTATAGTCATGCCTTTTTTTCTTTTTAAAACTGAGTTTTTTTCAGTCTACAAAAATAGAGTATCATATTGTCTTTGTTATAAAACAGAGCTATTCATGAGAATCTTCCAAAATATGCCTTGAGGAAAGAAGAGTCTAGAAACTTTAGAGAAGAATGAAGTAGAAGATAGGAGTGGGAAGAAAAAATAAATTAATGTGGTGGTTGAAAAAATAGACGAAAGAGGTAGAGGAGATTAAATGTGCATAGCTAGGACACCACGTCAACCAACACTACCCCTCAATCTTCACTACCATGCAAGTCTACAATTCCAATTCCTTTCCAGAGATGGTCAAAAACATTCTTTGCAAGTGGCTTTGTGAAGATGTTTTCCAGTTGTTCGTTGGACCTACAAAACTCAAGATATATGTCACCATTGTTCACCAATTTATGAATGAAATGATATCATGTATTTATATACTCGCTTCATTTATGAAAAAAATGATTGTTAGATAAAGTAATTGTTGAATTATTATCACAAAAAAATTATGTAGGTTCTTCTTGTGGATGCCTCAAATGTGAAAATACTCTTCTCATCCATACTTCTTGACAAGCTGTTGATGTGGATGCAACATATTCCACTTCAGCTGATGAGAGTGTCATAATTGGTTGTTTCTTTGATGCCCAAGAGATAGCTCCCAATCCTAGGTGAAAGATATACCCCAAAGTGATTTTTCTATCATCCATGCTACCTCCCCAATCACTATTTGTATATCTGATTAGTTTGTAGTCATTTGAAAATGTATACAAAATTCCAAAGTTTTTTGTTCAGCTATATATCTTAAAATTCTTTTTCTAGCTTTCCAATGTGATTCTTTTGGTTTGTCCATGAATTTAGAAATGAGACTCACCCCATACATGATATCTTGTCTTGTGGTAGTTATAAACATAAGGCTTCCAACTAATCTTTTGAATAAAGTTGCTTCAACACTAAGACTTTTGTCATCCTTGCTAATTTTTAAGCCCAATGCAATAGGTGTAGGAGTTGGATTTACATATGTCATCTTAAATCTCTACAAAAAATCATTAGCATACTTGCTTTGACATATAAAAATTCCTTGGATCATTTTGACTTACCTCTATCCCAAGAAAATATCTCATAAGTCCCAAATTGTTCATATCAAATTCTCTTTCCATGCCTGCCTATAATGAGTCAATTGACATGTTACCTGTGAATATAAAATCATCTACATGCAAGCACACTATCAAGATTTCTCCTCCATAATTCACTTTGACATAAAAATTTGGTTGATTACCACACTTGCTAAACCCATTGTTCATAAAATACAAATCTATCATGCTCTACCAAGCTCTAGGAGCTTGTTTCAAACCATATAGTGCCTTTTTCAACTTGTATACCTTATGCTCTTCTCCCAAAACTTCATAACCGAGTGGTTGTTTTATATACACTTCTTCTTCTAAAATTCTATTCAAAAATGTTGATTTAATGTCCATTTGATAAACCTTCCATTTTTTTTGAGCTGCTTTAGATAAGACCATTCTAATGGTATCCAATCTTGCCATGGGTGTAAATGTTTCATTGTAGTCTATGCTTGGTTGTTGTGTAAAGCCTTTAGCTCCTTGTATTTCTCTACTTTTCCATCAGAATTATACTTTTTCTTGTAAATGCATTTAACTCCAATCACATCCTTGCCTTTAGGAAGCTCTAGTACATCCCAAGTTTGATTATTTTCAATTGATTGAATTTCATCATCCATGGCTACAATCAAACTGTCATCCTTAATAGCATCTTCAAAGTAAATTGGATCAGCTTGTGTTGAGAATGCAAAATTAGAGTATAAATCATCATTTTCAGCCTCTTGTATTTCATCATATATCTCCCTTAGACTTTGTGTCTTCTTTGAAGTGTTTTTAGACCTTGATCTTAGTGATGCAAGTGTTGTATTAGAGGACTCACTGTTGTTATTACTTGCTGGAGTAGTTGGATTAGGAGTGGTAGGTGCCCTAGAAGGTGTTGTAGGAACATTTTCTTGTGTAGTAGGATTCACACCTTGAGTCTCATTCTCTTCACTATCTTGTGTAACACTAGTTGCAATTGTAGTTGTTTTGTCTATGTTGCCATCCCATGCTTCTTAAAACAAAAATCAACATCACAGCTTATTATCAGCTTCTTTGTGATAGGATTGTATAGCTTATATGCCTTGGATTGCTCACTATATCCCACAAATATACACTTCTCTCCTCTATCATCTAGTTTCTTTCTCAACTCTTGAGGTATCAATGAATATGCTAAACAACCAAAAACTCTCAAATGTGCTATGTTATGCTTCCTTTTGCTCCAAGCTTCTTCTAGTGTTTTATTTATCACTTCCTTTGTTGGACATCTATTTAATATGTATATCGAACATGCAACCACTTCAGCCCAATACTCATTTGGTGATGTTTTGATTTTATCATACTTCATGCCATATCCATGATTGTTCCATTTTTTCTCTCATCTACTCCATTTTGTTGGGGAGTATACATTGCTATACATTGTTTTCTTATGGCATTTTCTTTGCAAAAATTCTCAAAATCATTTGATATGTACTCTCCACCTTGATCGGTTCTCAATGTTTTTATATAGTATCCACTTTCTTTCTCAACTTTTTCTTTGACCTATTTAAAAATAGAAAATGCATCTGATTTGTATTTCAAGAAATAAACCCTTACTTTTTTCCTAAAATCATCAATAAATGTCAAGAAATAGAGTTTTCCACTTATGGATGGTGTTTGCATAGGTCCACAAAGGTCTGAATGCACTGTCTCAAGTTGATGATTTTCCCTATAAGACTCTCCAATTGGAAATGCTTTCCTATGTTGCTTTGCCTATATGCCACTCTCATATGTTGTCTTAAGTGGTTCTATTGGTGGCAGCCCATATACCATTCTTTTCTTATGCAATAGTTCTAATCCTTTGAAGTTTAAATGTCTAAGTCTTAAATGCCATAGAAAAGATTCATTTTTGTATGAATTTTTGAAAGCTAACACAATAACCTTTTGCAATCCTTGTGGCTCTAAGAATAATTCACTTTGGATTCTAAGTGGAAATATCCTATTTTTTGTCATCTCAACTTTTGCAATCAGCCTATTGTTTGGTTTCTTGTCTAGAATCACACATTCACTATTTTCAAAGTATATTCTATATCATTTTTGCACTAGTTTCCCAATGCTTATGAGATTGTGCTACAATCTAGGGACATAGTACACATCATAAATGTGCTTCTTGTCACTTTGCTTAGTTTTTATGTTAATTGTCCCTTTTCCCATGATTGAAACATGTTGATCATTCCCTAATTCTACTTCTAATTTTACTAAATCATCCATTGTTGCAAACCTCCATACTCCCACTCATATGATTACTACAACCATTATCTAAGAACCATATTTCTTTGGAGCTTTCTTGTGCTACATTGCATGTTATCAATATGGTGTCTTGTTCACTAGTGTTGGGTTTGTTTTCATTTGTAAAATGTGATTTTTGCTTATTCATGCCATATTGTCTTTTTCTACATTCAGATGCAAAATGACCAAATGTATTGCAATAATGGCATTGGATTTTGCATTTATCATACCTTTATCCTTGATGATGGATGTGAGAATGGATGCTCCCCCTTCCTCTTGTTGGTGTAAAATTAGCATGTGGGATTGATGCTAGTCTTCTACTCTCAAACTTTTTATTTTCTCTTCCTCCTCTTGGTGTAAAATTTTCTCTGCCTCTATTGTAATTTGATCTCCCTCTTGTTATTCCAAATGAAAGTTGGGTCTTGAATGCATTCTCCAATGATGATGACCCTGGTCAATTTAATCTTTTCTCATGTACTAAGAGTGATCCCATTAATTCATCCACTGATAGCTGAGTAAGATCTTTGGCCTCCTAGATGGCTATTACAACTAGATCAAACTTTGTAGGTAGGCTTCTAAGTAATTTATCTACAATATTTTGATCTCCAATGGTTTCTCCATATGATCTAAGCTAATTTACTATTTCCATTGCATGAGTGAAGAATGAATCTATTGAATTTGTATCCTTCATTTCCAAATTTTTGAAATCTCTTCTAAGAATTTGTAATTTTCTATTCTCACCTTGTCTATGCCTTGGTAAGCTGTTTGTAAACTTTCTCATGCCTGTTTTGATCTTGTGGTAGTTGAAACTTTTAGAAAAATTGATTCCTCCACTGTTGTTGAATGATAAATAATTCTTTGGCATCCTTCTTCTTGTTTTCCTTCAAAAAATCATTCTCAGCTTGTGATAAAGCTTGATAAGCTTGCTAGTCTGCTAGTTTAGGAAACCCATTTTCAACTAAATCCCAAACATCCTGGGAGAAAAACAAGGTTTTCATTTATATGCTCCAATATTCATAATTTTTGCCATTGAAGATTGGAATCTAGGGTTGTGCAATGCTTCCACTTATTCTTGCCATGATTTTTTTAAATGCTTTTCCTATTTTTCCAGTTTCTGTAAAACCCTTTTGTATAACTACAAACAATAAAATTATGCCCTTTTATTCAACCTTTCATGCCTTCATTGACTTCATTGACCTATGCATCTTCCAAATCTTTGCATTTTCCCTTGTCTTCTTTTCAGACTAGCATGCCTCTTCTTCTCCTTTTGTGTGCTTCTATTACTTCAATATTTTCCTTTGTTTAAAATCTTGCTTCCCTTTGTTTGTTTTCTCAAATATGAGACATCTTATATTTAACCTGCTCACAAACTTTCTTTCCTCCTACACAATCACCCTCCATAGTTTCCGTAGTTATTCCTCTAATTTATACTTTTCCTTAATAGAGCCCTCTATGTCCTTTGTAGTCCTTTATGCCCTTCACAGTGCTCTGATACCAGTTTGTAGTAGATGAGAGTAACACAACATACAATATACAACATACAACCTAAAATATTAAAAAACATATCATAGTTTTGTTTAAAAACATAAATAGAAATTTAGATGAATGCCTTGTGAAGAATAGAGTTGTCGATGCTCTTACAGTCATGCCCTTTTTCTTTTTAAAATAGAGTATCATATTGTCTTTTTTACAAAGCAAAGCTATTCATGAGAAGCTTCTAGACTATGCCTTGAGGAAAGAAGAGTATAGAAACTTTAGAGAAGAATGAAGAAGAAGATAGGAGCATGAAGAAAGAAGAAATTAATGTGGTGGTTGAATAAATGGATGGGAGTGGTAGGGAAGATTAAATGTGCATAGCTGGGACACCACCTCAACCAACAATTTATAGATTTTTGCACAATGCCCTCAATCCAATTCCCCAGAAGGTCCTCACAAAAACCATCACTCAATTATTTTATGGTAGTAATTGTTGCTACCATGGCAGTCAAAGCTATGGTAATCCTCCCTTTCAATAGGATCCTTCATAGTAGCATGATAGTATGTTGCCATGTCTTTTGAGTGAGTTAAGCAGTTAACATATTGTTTGTTAAAATTATCTCAAGGCATGAATATCATCATAAAATACCATCAGATCCTATCCATTAGCAAGCTTGTGAGGAAGAATCTTGCTTAGCTATTTGAGAGAGGTCCCATTATGGGGAGGAAGCATTACATGTCATTGAGTGTCGCATCCCATTGTGTGGATGTATCAAGAATCTTGGCACTTAGAATTGTGACAAATTATTCTATAAGATTGCTCAAATGCATGAGAGAGTTTTCAATCCCAAGGAGCCAATAAATTGTGTGCAGGCTAGACACAACCTATGACAACAACAATCTAAATTTATACATATTATTCGTTAAAATTGTCTCAAGGATCAATAGCAAGGTGTTGCAATACTAGACTAGAAGCAAAACAAGGAGTCAAAAGTGGAATGAAGGCAATTTGGTGCAATCTACAACAAAGGAACCGACTTGGTTGAAGTACATTGCTTAGAGAAATCACTCAGCCTTACTGCAACAAAATAGAGGCACAACTATAGCCTCACTTAGTAGCTGATTTTAAAAGTTGCACTTTTAAAATATAGTTTTGAAGTTATAAAAAATATAGATCAAGAGCATATTTTTTTTAATATTTTTCATGACTATGATCTTACAATCTTTGTAAAATGTTTATCTTTTAAGTTTCTTATGTTTATCTAAAAAGATGGCTATTTTGTAATTTTGATCAATAATATATTTTTTCCTAAAAATTGGCCACGCCCACAATTATGTTAATTCTATGAAATTTATAAATAAATAATTAATATTTGTTTCTTATGGATGAAATCAATTGAGAAACTTCAGTTAGTATGTTTGATTCTTTATTAAATACAATATTTAAAATTCTACTTAGAAAGATTGATTCTATTAGTAAACTTTCCCATGCCTGTTTTGATCTTGTGGCGATTGAAAGTTTTGGAAAGATTGATTCCTCCATTGCCTACTGAATTATAAACATTGCTTTGGAATCCTTCTTCTTGTTTTCCTTCAACAAATCCTTCTTAGCTTGTGATAGATCCTAATAAGCTTGCTGGTTTCCTGGTTTAGGAAACCCATTTTCAACTAAATCCCAAACATCTTGGGAGAAAAACAAGGTTTTCATTTTTATGCTCCAATATTCATAATTTTTTCCATTGAATATTGGAATCTAGGATTGTGCAATGCTTCCACTTGTTCTTGCCATGATTTTTTAAAACCCTTTTCCTATTTTTCCAATTTATGTAAAACCCTTTTGTATAACTGCAAACAATAAAATTCTACCCTTTTATTCAACCTTTCATGCCTTCATTGACTCCATTGACCTACACATCTTCCAAATCTTTACATTTTCCCTTGTCTTCTTTTCGGACCAGCGTGCCTCTTCTTCTCCTTTTGTGTGCTTGTATTTACTTTAATATTTTCGTTTGTTTAAAATCTTGCTTCCCTTTGTTTTCTCAAATATGAGACATCTTATATTTAACCCGCTCACAAAATTTTTTTTTCTCCTACACAATCACTCTCCACAGTTTCCTTAGTTATTCCTCTAATTTAGACTTTTCTTTAATAGAGCCCTCTATGTCCTTCGCAGTCCTTTATGCCCTTCACAGTGCTCTAATACTAGTTTGTAAGAGATGAGAGTAACATAGCATACAACATACAACCTAAAATATTAAAAAACATAACAAAGTTTTGTTTAAAAACATAAATAGAAATTTATATTAATGCCTTGTAAAGAATAGCGTTGTCAATGCTCTTATACTCATGCCTTTTTTCTTTTTAAAATAGAGGTTTTTTTATTCTACAAAAATAGAGTATTATATTGTCCTTTTTTACAAAGCAAAGCTATTCACGAGAAGCTTCTAGAATATGCCTTGAGGAAAGAAGAGTCTAGAAACTTTAGAGAAGAGTGAAGAAGAAGATTGGAGTGGGAAGAAAGAAGAAATTAATACGGTGGTTGAAAAAATAGACAGAAGAGGCAGGGGAGATTAAATGTGCACAGCTGGGACACCATGTTAGCCAACAATTTATAGAGTTTTTCATGATGCCCTCAATCCAATTCCCTAGAAGGTCCTCAAAAAAACCATCACTCAATTATTCTATGGTAGTAGTTGTTGCTACCATGGCAGTCAAAGCTATGGTAATCCTCCTTTGCTACCATAGCATGATAGTAAGTTTTCCATGTATGTTGAGTGAGTTAAGTAGTTAACATATTATTTTTAAAAATTATCTCAATGCATGAATATCATCATAAAATAGCGCCAGATCCTATCTGTTAGCAAGCTTGTGAGGAAGAATCTTGCTTAGTTGTTTGAGAGAGGTCCCATTATGGGGAGGAAGCATTACATGCCATTCAGTGTCACATCCCATTGTGTGGATGTATCAAGAATCTTGGCACTTAGAATTGTGACAAATTATTCTATAAGATTGCTCAAACGCATGAGAGAGTTTTGAATCTCAAAGAGCCAATAAATTGTGTGTAGGCTGGACATAGCCTATGACAAAAAAATTATAAATCTATACATATTATTCATCAAAATTTTCTCAAGGCTCAACAACAAAGTTCTGCAATACTAGACTAGAAGCAAAACAAGGAGTCCAAAGTGGAACGAAGGCAATTTGGTGCAATCTACAACAAAGGCACTGATTTGGTTGAAGTGCATTGCTTAGAGAAAGCACCCAGCCTTTCTACAACAAAATAAAGGCACAACTATAGCCTCACTTAGTAGTTGATTTAAAAAGCTGCACTTTTAAAATATAGTTTTGAAGTTATAAAAAATCTAGATCAAGAGAATTTTTTTTTTAAAATATTTTCATGACTATGGTCTTATAATCTTTGTAAAATATTTATCTTTTAAGTTTCTTATGTTTATCTAAAAAGATGGCTATTTTGTAATTTTGATCAATAATATATTTTTCCCTAAAAATTGGCCATGCCCACAATTATGTTAATTCTATGAAATTTATAAATAAATAATTAATATTTGTTTCTTATTGATGAAATCAATTTAGAAACTTCACTTAGTATGTTTGATTCTTTATTAAATACAATATTTAAAATTCTTGTTAGAGAATTGAAGGTTATGTTTAGCAGCTGCTAATTTAACTTTATATCTACAATGAATTAATTTTAGTCATAATGTCTTTGTAAGGCCTCCTCCAAGTTCAATAAAGGCTTCAAATCTAATTATATTTATTATTATACTTAGCATTCAAATTGTATTTCTTAACCATTGTCCAAAATCTATAGGATCATCTAACTACTCAACATCTAGAAGAGAGCCAAGTAAAGGGATTGAGAGCTTCAAACAAATCATATCCAATTGACCTCTAGGTAATATATATAAGTCTTTCCTCAAGCCACACCAAACGATACTCTCCTTTAAGTAGATGTAAGCGAAACCATTGCCTACCTCTCCACTCATCTACCTTAACTCTTCTATTTTTAGAATGAACCAGAGGATATAAGCACTAAAATATTTGTATCTGTGTAGTGACCAATAGTATCATGATAAAAACTAAACTATTCAGGTTGGGTGCATATTCATTATATTTGGTGAAATAGTGCAACAACATATGTTATGACCCCATCATATACCTGAGTTGATACATAGCTTCCTACCATATGCAAACTCCTTCCCAAATCAAACTTCGCATGCCATATACACAAGTTGATATATAACAATCTTCACTTGCTATTCTTCCTTCAATATTTATCTATATGATTATAGATATTAAAATCTAACACACTTCATCATTATCAATAAGCATTCTTCCTCAATGTAATTTTAACCTATATGGAAGAGCTACACCTAATGGATCTTTGAAACTTGCACCATGACTATGTCAACAAGTATCACTATAGTTACAACCTTTTCATCTTTGTTTTTGAATCTAAGTTATTTATTTTTATTTTTTATTCTTACCTTCTCCATGTTGGCTGTTCATAACCGTATGTCGTTTAACCGTGGCTCTCCACGTGAAGCAAATATAAGAGGGAGTCATTGTGGATAGAAAATAAAGAACATACAAGAAACTAGTTTGGAAAGCGAAAATAATGGAGGGAGAATTTATCTGTGGAGTTGAAGGAAAAGGAGAAGGAGAGTGAGAGCAGTGGAGTCTAGATGAGTTGCCTCGGCATATAAAGAAATGTATATTTGCAAAGCTTCCATTACAATCAATCTGCCGCTCTCGCCTTGTTTGCAAAGAATGGAATTCTATTTTGTCCTTGCGTAGTTTTCTGTCCTCATTGCCCAAATACAATCCGTGGTTGCTGCTCTGCGATAGAGAGTATTATAATTGTATGGCCTACTGCTTTTCCACACAAAAATGGAAGACCATCTCTCTCTCCTTCCTCCCAACTCCTCTCGAACGATATATCGATCCTTACAAGTTTTCCAGTGCAGAGCTGGGGCTGCTTTTACTTAAAACCCCAAAGTTTTATTATGTTTGCAATCCCCTTATAAAAGTTTATGGAGAGATAGAAATTGATCTGATTGGGACGGTAATCGGAATTGTACAAGGAGGAAGCGGTGATGAGCTCTATTTGGTAGCCAGGTTGGGATCCTATTATGACACTGACAGTTTCTCCACCCGAATCTATCATCATTTTCAAAATTCATGGAGGATTAAGTTTGAGTTGTCAGAGGAAACAGGGTTTTTTATATTTCCTGATACAATGGTTTCATGCAATGGCGTTATTTTCTTTAAGGCAGCCCGACCTACGACTATTGTGGGGTACAACATTCGAGATGCTTCCATTAAGCCTGTGAGAATAGCTGCAGTACCCCGCATTCTTAAAAATCCTAATTTTCATATATTATTAATGGCTGCATATGGGTTGTCTGTTCTACTGGTAGTAAAGTATAAGGAAATGCATATGGATTTGGATCCGGTAATGGGTTTGTTTATCATGGAATTGCATCAGGATGACAAAGATGAGTTGCTTTGGAAGTGGAGACAGTTTGCAACAATGCCACCAGGCTCTCTCCCTCACTACTTTTGGACAGAAGGTTGTCCAGGGCACTTTGAAGTTGTGGGAGATTATTTATGTTTTATCAGGTTAAATTATAATTTTGAAGAAGGAGTTGCATATAATCTAAAGGAAGGGATTTGGCAATACCTTCCGCGATGTGCACGTACAACTTATGATAAGATTTTGTCGTTACAGCCTAAATTGATGGTGAAAGGGTGGCAATAAGGTTTCTGCATCAGTTTTTATTAATTTCATATGATTTCTTTTTAGAGTGGCATATGTTTTTTCTTTAATTGAAAAGTAATGGATTATTGTTATAATAATAAGAGATGTCATTTAAAATAAAAAATTTAAAATAATTTATTAATGAATTTAATATAAATTATTATTATTCTGTTTGTATAGTTTAAATTTTGATTTATGTTTTTTTTTTTCTATATATTTTAGTTTGGTTAATTATTGAATTATTTAAGATTTATATATTTACTCAACTCTTGTCTATCAAATTTTTAATTATAATTCACAAATTAAAAAAATTGGACAATTTTTTTTTAAAAAAGAAAAAAAGAAAATTCAACTTCAAATTAACAAAGCAAAATTTACACCTGTACCATTACATTCCACTCTTTGTGTCATTAGTAAATTAATTCTCAAGTGAATAAAATAACTATAAAGTAACTCTTTAATAAATAAACATTATATAAAAAAAACATTTAAAAAAAAACATAAAATAAAATGAACAATATAAATAAAATGAAATAAAAAATATAAATAAAATAAAATAGTTTTTGATTTAAAAATACATGTAAACTCAAAAATGGCTTGCCAGCAAACAAAAAATGCTATTTACAGAATGTGAAAACAAACCTACGAAATAAAAAATTTGCAAAAACAAAGGCAAGAAAAGATTATGGAAACCTACAAAATGTGAAAACAAACCTATGAAATAAAAACTTTGTAAAAACAAAGGCAAGAAAATATGATGGAAACCTCATAACACAAGCAGATAGGATAAATTTTCAAAGAAGATAAAGAGAAAAAGAGGATAGGCCAAGGGTTGATTTCAAAGTTCCTCACTACATCACATGGCCCAATAATCTAGAAATAAACAATCGAAGAAGGAACAAACCAAAGAAAAATGAAATAATTTGAAAGAGGATATTGAAAAAAAGAGAGAAGGAAGAAATCTTCCCATAACAACATCCTTGGAAATAGGGAAACAAATCCAAAAAGGAAGAAGAAACTTCTCAAAAAAGATCACAAAAATAGGCAAAGGGAAGAAAAGATGGAAAAAAGCAAAAGGTTGGATCCAAGATAGGAAAAAAGATGGATTTCGTTGGAGAAACCAAAGAATAGGAGAACCAAATAGAAATTGATTTAGAAGATGTGATAATAGAGGACAAGGAATTTTTGCGCAAGGTTGTCATTACATGAAAAAATATTAGCCCTAGAAGAAGCAGGGAAATGATAACAAACTAGACAAAAAAGTGGATCGAGAAGAAACAAGGACTAAAGTTCTTATGAAATGGTTACTTCACAATACTTTTTCTTAAATAAGAGGATAGGAACTCTATTTTGGAAAGAGGACCAATGGATTTTGAGGGTACCCCGGTATTTATGCAGAAATGGGTACCCAATTTTATCCCAATAGAATCAATCCCATATAATGAAGCAATATGGCTAATATTATACAATTTGTCATTGGAATACTGGTCAAAGGAGAGCCTGGAAGAAATTGGTAAAACACTGGGAACCCTAATTGAGTTGGATACCAAGATTCTAGAAAAAACTCTTATCTATATGCAAGAATCAAAATAGCAGCAATAAGAAAGACCCCAAAGAAAATCACATTGAAATCTAAATAACTTGGATCTAGAAGCAAGGGGTGGAAATAAAAAGATTTTTTTTTTTTTTGTAGACTTTGCCAAAAATGGGGTCATGAAACGATAAATTGTAGAATCCTTCAAAAGAAAAGAAAATTATGGAGGAGAAAAGGCAATGCTAGAAAATATAGAGTCCACCTCAGAAGAGGAGAATACTAGAAATCAGGTGGAAATAAAGTTATGGCTAGAAAATCAAATAGAAAAGGGCAGTAGTATAGATGAAAGGGACAAGATAGAGACAACTGCACCCAAAAAAAAAAGATTTATTATCAATACAAGAGGAGCTGAATGCACAATTAAGCGAAGAAGAAGAACTATTGTCATAAAGTGAAAAAAAGACTTTGAAGATCTAGACATAGTAGAAAACATGAATATCTCCCAAATAGCAGCACAAATACTAGCCCCAATTATTCTAAAAGGGAAAAATAAAAAGGGTAGGAAGACAAACAGATAGAAAAGGGAAGAACTGGCCCAAGAAAAAAGGAATTAAAAGAATTAGAAATTTCCTTTAAAAGAAATTGGGAGAGGAGCACTCCCTCAATGAGGAACCATTAAGATCCTAACCTGGAATGTTAGGGGTCTCAATACCCCAAAAAAAAGGCATATGATTAAGCACCAAATTGAAAAAATAGAGGCATATATCATAATATTACAAGAAGCAAAGATTGAAGATGAAAACAAAAAAATATCACAGAAAAAAGGATGGGAAACTATCTTGGCTAAATCATATGGAACTGCAAGTGGCCTGGGAATCCTTTGAAGAACTAATATGACTAAAATTAACTTAATAACAAAGGAAAATAATTGGCTACTATGTGAAGCAAAAAATCTAAAAAATAATGTAGAATTTTACATCTTCAATATTTATGGACCAACAAGAAATAATGACAAAGAAATCTTATGGAATACTTTGAGCTAGAGCATATCCAAGTTAGGAGGTAAGAGAATTATTATGGGAGGATATTTTAATGCAGTGCTAAGAATAGAAGAAAAGCTAGGTGGAAGGAAAATAATAACTCCTTCATTGGAAGCTTTTGGACACTTTCTAGAAGAAAATAACTTGGTGGAAGCACTAATAAGGAATGGATCCTACACATGGTCAAACAAAAGATCAGGGGAAGGGTGCATTAAAGAGGAATTAGACAGGTTTATCTTCTCCCAAGACTGGTTGATTGGAAAATTAAAGCTTGAAGCAACAATAATTCCTTTGCCTTGCTCAAATCACCTTCTGGTCAGACTAACCATATCTGATGAGGAGCCTAAAAAAAATCCTACTTAAAGTGTGAAAAGATGTGGTTATGGAAGCAGGGACTAGTGGAACAAATTGAATTTTGGTGGAAGTGATCCCCAAGATATGGAGCTACTAAAAGTTATAATTATACAAATAAGCTCAAGTAAATTAAAGGTAAGCTCCAAGCATGGAATAAAGAAATCTTCAAAACTATTTTTTCTTAGAAGGATTGTTTAGAAAAGGAATTGGAATTGTTAAATGGAAAAGTAATGGAAGCAGGAATGTACCAAGGGGATTACTTAAAAGAAAAGGAATTGATTATTGAGTATAATGAGGTGTTGGCAAGAGAGGGGGAGTATTGGAGGGGAAAATATAGGGAATTCTAGCTAGCGGAAGGTGATTCCAATATAAAATGTTTCCATAATACTAAAAAACTCAAACAAGCAGATAAGATAATTACAGAGATAAACTTGCAGATGGGAACACAACAATGGATCCAGAAGAAATAAAGGAGGCAATCATATTCTATAAACAACTTCTATCTCCTGGGGGGATAAGGACATCCTAGATGATAAAAAAATATTAGCAAATATACCAAAGTTAATTACTCCAGAAGAGAATGCAATGCTAATGGAACATTTCACAAAGGAAGAAATAAGGATAGCAACACATCAACTACATCCGGACAAAGCATAGGGCCTAGACGGTTTTCCTACCTTCTTCTACCATAAATGTTGGCATTTCTGAGAAGGAGAAATCTAGGAGATATGTGAGGATTTCAGAAAGAAAAAGAGATTTTTGCAAGACCTAAATAACACAATGGTAGCCCTAATACCTAAAAATTAAAATTTCTCAAACTTTGGGGATTATAGGATGATATCTATGTGCAATACTTGTACAAAATAATATCAAAATCAATGGAAAACAGACTAAAGAAACTATTGGAAAAAGGTAATCTCACCAGATCAAAGTGGCTTCACTCCATGAAGGGATATTGTGGAAAATATCATTTTGGCAAGTGGAGTTGTTCATACTATGAACAAGAAAAGAACACCAAGTATGATGATTAAGGTTGATGTTAGTAAAGCATATGATAAAGTTAGATGGAGATTTTTGTTAAGAATAATGGAGAAATTTGGCTTTAGTAAGGAATGGATTCAAATGATCTACCAGTGCATCTTAACAACTAGATACTCAATTCTAGTCAATGGAAGTCCATGTGGATTCTTTGCATGTTTGAATGGAATTCGGTAGGGAGACCCTATCTTCTCATGCCTTGGCCAAAGATGCATTCGAGCCCTAATCCTTAACTAAGTCAACCTTAGTATTCTCCTCAAGCAAACCATTTGTAATCTAGGAAATTTGTTGCTTATGCTCTTCAAAATGAATCTATTTGGCTGAAACTCAAAGCTCATTTCATTGTTCACCTATGTCATAAATAGCTCTGGGAAAATCAACCATCGAAAAATTCACTACCAACAATTCACTACTGGAAAATTTACCACCATGACAAATTCATCTTGTGGAAAGTTCACCACTAGGCCATGAATAATTCATCTCATGTACAATTAGAAAATTTGATTTATGATAATAAAAATGAAAACATTTTTCAAGATATTTTATTTTATTCTAGTAAACCAAATATACAACAATATCAGTCATCTCTATTATTAATGTGGTGAAAATTATTCTTTTGCAAAAAAATCTCAATGTCTTTGAATTATATATTAAAAAATGTTAATGCAATGAATTATCTGCGGTGATGAATTACTGATGGTGAATTTTCCACAAGATGAATTTTTCATGGCGATGAATTATGGGTGGTGAATTTTCTGACAGAAAATTGTTGGTGGTGAATTTGCTTGAAGCCCTCATAAACTAATTCAAACCGTAACATGGTTAAAATCCTTGATTGTGCCATGCTCCAACACAATGTCACAACTACCAATAGGAAGAATAATCCACTCTAGATACCTTCTCATCATGTGTTCTAATTGATTAAGACACGTCAATGTGATAAGCGCAACCACAATCCAAAATAAACTCAAGTTGCATGTCTAAGCATGAAAAACATGATAGGTATGAGATACAATAACATCTTTTCATATTATCCATCTTCAGAATTTCCATGCTTGCCACAATAGGTCCATTTTTTAACTTCTTGAACATTCCTCCCCTTATGACCATCATGAGAACTTGTACTCATTATCACTACTTCCTTAATCTTCCATCATTAGATGCTTCTGTCTTGTTTTACCTTGAAAATACACTTCTCCTTGCCCCTACACAAAT
Source organism: Sequoia sempervirens (assembly GCA_007258455.2). Taxonomy (NCBI): domain Eukaryota; kingdom Viridiplantae; phylum Streptophyta; class Pinopsida; order Cupressales; family Cupressaceae; genus Sequoia; species Sequoia sempervirens. The sequence goes on from VDFB02179234.1 coordinate 62,058,158, forward strand.
GAACTTCCTACTTTGAACCAAGTGCACTTCTTGCTGAGCTTCTCTTGTTCTCTAACCATAAGGAGTAGAATCAAACAAAATATCGTCTTCCTCTCTTCTTTCACGCTAGCCCTCTCTTGTTCGAAGTAATCTCAACTACCCTCTGCCTAACTTGTCATGTTTCAAATCCTCCTACTATCATATTTCAAATACTCCATATGCACATTATATCTGCAACATTTAAGATATCATTGAAAGCAAATCTCAGCAAGATTTGAATGTATTTATTTTATCAACTCTTCCAATTTGTCCACTGTACCATTAACTTGCTTCACACGGATTGTGGGAAACATAAAATATAATTTTATATTGTTGTTCTATCTCGTTAGGAGGTTCTAGATTGTTCTTAATACCTCCATAAATGAGGCACATGTAATAGGTTATGTTAGTGTTGAATGATCAGAAAATCATGGGGTAGAAATACTGAATTGTGAAGCAATCGAATCAAATGTAATGTTTGATGAAATTGATAAATAGAGTTGTAGTGCTGTAGCACATGGTGTAGATTTCTGTGTCTCTATTTATGTGTGTTTTTTCTCCTGCTCCCCTATTTTTAACATGTGGTATCAGAGCCAATGGTAACGTGAAGAGCCTGAAGAGAGCCAAAAGAATTTGTGGAGTGTTTTGCAATTGATAGGAGAGAATAAGGTGCAATATTTTAATAGAGGCAGTCCATTGACAGAGCAGATGCATGAGAATAAGTTTAGTGAAGAATTGTTGTAGCAACAACAGGGTAACTCACAGAGCTATGAGGGGAAATCAAATCTGTTGAAATCTATGTAATGATGTTTGCAGAGAAGAGTTGAAGCATAAATGAAAGTCATATGAAGTTTTGAAGTTGACATCCAAAAGGAGAGAAGAGTTAGATCCACGAAGACTTGAAAGTAGAAGGTCATCAACAGTAGAAGAAGACCTAGTTAAGGGAGTTGCAGAGAGCTCAAAGAAAATTAAGACCATTGTTGATTGAATGAAGTTTTCGTAGTTGCTTACAAATAAAGAGTTTGCAGTTGAGAATGGAAATCATTGGAGATGCCACCCAAAATTGAATAGCTTGCCAGATTGACTATTTGTTGAAGAAAGCCTAGGCGAAGAACAGGTTCAATAAGGGAATGAGGTTGCATGCGTAAACAAAATAGGAAGAAAGAGAAGATATATATGGATGAAGGGATCATATATCCCCCATTGTGAAGAAAAAAGGATTGTTGAGCAGGAAGAATTGTTGATATATAGAAAGAGATAGTTGTTGAAAAGTTTTCAATTTAAGGAGTTTACAGCCAGTCAAAGAAAGTGAAGCTACAAAAGACAAAAACAACAAAGTGTAGATCTATTGTTTCTATTGCAAGAGTTTACCTAGCTTCCCACAAAGGGTTTAATGGGGGCATATGATTTGCTTGTCTAGAAAGAGTGGCTTGAAGAAAAGACCTAGAAGATTGCAGCCCTTGTGCGAGGAAAACCATTTTTAGAAGACAAAGTCATCAAAGACAAGGTAGACACCAAGGTGATAAGAAGATCCAGAAGGATGAGATGCCTTAGAAAAGGCCATTGATTAGAGAAAATAGAGAGATTGCAAAGAGTTTCACTGCAACTATTAAGGGGGAGCTAGAAATTAAAATAGAGACTTGTGAGGTAGATTGAAAGGAAATCGGAGGGCAGTTCTAAAGTGAAGAATCTGATAGCGAAGATATCGAAGAGAAGAGGCACATGAAGTTGCTGAAGAAATTCATAGCATTGTTGTGAAATCAAGTGCAAAGGTAAGCCAATTTGAATCATTTATTTCAATGGGGAAAGTTGATAGAGTAAAGAAAGAAAAATAAAATGATTTGGAAGCAGAATTGAAGAAATGTAAGAAAAAATGTTTAGAAATGATAAATCTTTTAAAAGAGAAACAAATGGGAAAGTGTAATCTTTTAGATGAAAATAATGATCTTGAAAAAGAATTGAATAAAGTCAAAAAGAGGAATGAAGAGTTAGAAGAAAAAGTTAAATTGTTTGATGATGTGAAGAAGAAAAATGAAGATTTGGAAGAAATGTTAAAAAGAGTAGAAGATGAAAACAGTTTGCAGAAGAAAGAAATATCAAAACTAAAACAAGAGAATGAATGTTTGAAGTTAAATCCATCTATATGTGATGTATCATGTGGCACTGAAGATTTGTGTTTTTCTAATTAGTCATTGGGTATATGTAATTTTGCAAAAGCTGATGAATAATGCAAGAAAGAAGATGATGTATGTTATTCCTTTGATAGATTGATTGATTGATTTTGCTAAAGATATTCTAGATAAAAAGTGTCAAGACGAATATATTAATGAATCTAAAAATGTTGTTGGTTGCTTTGATGATAATGTTGGTTTGAAAATTATGAAGAAAATGGGTTTTAAAGGAAAAGGTTTGGGAAAATATGGGAAAGGAATGAGAGAGCCCATTCAACCAGTTATGAGGCCAAAATATGAAGGCCTTGGATATGGAAAATGTGAAGAAAATGAAAATAATGTTCAACATGATATATGTTTAAACAAATCAGTGCAAGGAAAGAAAGAAATTCAATGTTCTCATTGTAATAGAGAAGGTCACACTAAAGAGATGTGTTGGGATTTGCATCCATGTAAAATTTGTGGTTTAAGAAATCATTCTGAAAAGATGTGTTGGAACAAAGAATGGAATAATGAATCTATGACAGATTGTATAAAAATGAATTGTGGATGGTGTTATGGTTCTAGCTGGGAAAAGCTTACAGGTATGTTCAAAAGATTGTACAAATGTTCATATGTGAAGATCAATAAAAATTATGAAAGACATGAATGTTCAAAATGGATGAAAAATGTTTTGAGTGAAAAGAAAATGTTGTCTAACAAGACATTTACAAATTGTAAAGATGTTGGAAGTTCCACCTTGATGTTTTGAAGACTTGAAAACAAAGGGATCACAATTTTCTGAAAAAGGAAAGTTAGAAAAATTACCGAAGGGTGCCACCATGAAGACAGGAAAAATCACAATCAAAAGTTTGATACAGCCGCAACTGTTAAATTTTTTCATCATAGGAAGAAATTCAGATGAGAAGAACGAAAGGGCAGAGATGAAGCAATAAGAGGAATAAAAATGAAATTATTTTTGGCATAATAGAAGCTACTACAACAACAAAGAAAAGAATTTGGAAAGAAAGATAAATGATGGAAGAACAGAGAGAAACGAGTGAGTAAAAAGTCAAATTGACAGGGTAGAAGAATGCTAGAAACAGAGTCAAAATTGCAGCAGCAATTAAAGAAGAAATCATTGAGGTGCAGCAGCAGCTATAAAATGAAAGATCATAAAAAGTTTGAGGAGTTTGTATGCATAGCTGTCTAATTTGAAAGAGAATAAATTTTTTTTTTCTTAGTCACAAGTTTGCACAAGAAAACAAAGCAAGAAGAGTTCATAGAGGAGATGAAAAGATTTGAGGAGGATACCAGCTGTCTGAAGTTATGGAAATTATCAGAAAGTGTGTGCATTAGTTTCCCATATGTTAGTTTGTGGTAATCTGAAACCACTCATATGTTAGTTTCAATATATTAGTTTCAGTATATTAGTTTGTGGTAATCTGAAACCACCTTTATGCAACATTTGTGGTTAGCTAAAACCACTTGTATGCAAAATCAACAAGAGAAACTAAGAAATCAGAATTCGTAGTTGAGATTAAAGGGGAGTGTTGGAAGTAATCTCAACTACTCTCTGCCTAACTTATCATGTTTCAAATCCTCCTACTGTCATGTTTCAAATACTCCATATGCATATTATATCTGCAACATTTAAGATATCATTGAAAGCAAATCTCCGCAAGATTTGAATGTATTTATTTTATCAACTCTTCCAGTCTGTCCACCGTACCATTAACTTGCTTTACACGGATTGTGGGCAACATAAAATATAATTTTATATTGTTGTTCTATCTTAACTTGCTTTACGAGTCACATGTAACAGGTTATGTTAGTGTTGAATGATCAGAAAATCATGGGGTAGAAACGCTGAATGCTGAAGCAATCGAATCAAATGTAATGTTTGATGAAATTGATAAATAGAGTTGCAGTGCTGTAGCACATGGTGCAGATTTCTGTGTTAATTTTTTGTCTCTGTTTATGAGTGTTTTTTCTCCTGCTCCCCTGTTTTTAACATCTCTGAGAGGAATGTGGAGAGACGCACCATAAGGCAGCAGCATGAAAGTCACAAAAACAAGTAAGGGAATCAAAATTCTAAACAATCTCTCAGCAGCATGAAAGTCACAAAAACTAAAAGACGATTTTAGATGCGATAAATTCCTTTCTTTTTCCTCCATTCCTTCTTTCCATGGATTGGCAAGATGATGTCAAGATTGAAGATTTCCATCTGTCATATTAGGTTTCCCAATATCATCAATTGAATTTCTCTCCGTCCAGACATTTGCATCCCTGTATACCAAATCAAAAAGCTGATCTAGAATATCATCATCAGCTGGCTCTAATGCCCAATTAAAAAGCTGCAATAGCCAGAGATTGTCAGAGCTGTATTGAGAGACTAAAACTTGTTATAGAAATTTCTTTGTAGATTTTTCGAATTACTTCTAAAACAAAAGATATTTTCAGAAAATTATAATTTCACTATACCTGCCTCGCTGATGCCCTATTCTCTGGATTGCATCAAAATGCCAACTACTTAATATAGTATAAAAATACCATGCGATGGCCTGTTAATGATCAGATAATAGATTAGGATGGAAAATAGTTTATCGTGTCATATCATTTTCATTATGTGGGTGATCAGATAATATATTAAGAAAGAGAGTAGTTTATCGTATTAATATGTCATCTGTTGCAATGGGGTATCTAAGGCTTAATCATATTATAATTTTTACTGCTTGTTCTGGTAAAAATTTCACTGGCATCTTTGGTATAAATGGTTTGATGTCTCTTTATTCAAGGACCTTGATGACAGTCCCATAATCAAGATGGCAACAGATTAAAAGTTGAGGATAGTTTGTATCGTGATATTCTTACGTTTATTAAGTTGAATTTAAAACATGTTGTAGTGTTGCCAGAGATCTGCATGAATGTACTCGTTAGTGCCTTGATGACCATTGGGTGATAAATAGCTCGTGCTACCGTGAATGCTGCCGATCAGTAACTGATCAGCCCATACCAAAAATTTAGAGCAAATGGCCATCACAACCCTCTATCCTCTGACACTTTCTGGTATACATGCTTCCTCTTGTAACCAACAGAACATGTATCCTTTCCTACAAGAGAACAATTTTAGTACCTCCGAAGGATCTCTGGTACATACAAAATGCATAAATGCCTCTTTGATGCAAAGAAACTATTCGATTTTGGCTAACCACTTTGATGGTGAAACGCATTCATAGGATTTTACCAATGTCATTAATGTTTGGTATCGTACAAGCTGGTTGGCATATAAAACAATAAGGTACCGTCCCTTGAATGTTCATGGGGTGTACAAATTTCTTTAATGTATTATTTTCCACAAACTAGTGGACATATACAACAATATAATATTGGTTTGAAAATAAATTTTTCAACAATTAAATTTAATGTGCATAATGAATCCTTGACTATCTTCAAGAAATATGCTGTTCAAAAATTTAGGTTAATTGTTGTTAGTAACTTAGTTGTTTTACTCTTATCATATATTTCAGCTATTATAAGCATCTTAAGTTATTGTATTAAAGTTGTTTCAGTTTTTTAGTACCTCGACATGAGATGAAACAATTTTTCTAGTTTCAACAGCAAAAGAATATTTTTACGTCCTCAGTTTAGTCCGTTTGTCTTTCCTTCTTATCTCATTGGAACCACTTGATGCTCCTCTCCTGTATTATTTTCCTTCATAAGATTATGGGGATTTTATATTAATTTTCTGAATATAGAAGAATAATAATCTACTTGTCTGAAATTTATATTAACATTAATACAAGTAATACTATCTTAAATACTACTGTAGGAATAGTCAATCCTTGCATCAGCTAGCTCCTCTTAGCCTAACAGAAAGAATAGCTTACTTTCATCTTTGCAATAAGTTCCATTAAACTGCATTGTCTTCATCATGATAACATCATGAAATAGGGGATCAAACTAAGTAAAATGGCTGTTTTTTTGTGACCGATGGTTTGCCACTTGGAAAAAACTGGAAGATTATAAATGAGTAATGGCTGTTGAGCAAGATATGCTGTTGCTATTGGTGCCTGATCACACAAGGAGCAGTTGAGAAAGAGATGATCTAACTGTTGCTTCCCGCACCCGATCACCTCAAAATAGAAACTTGATCTGACTTAGAAGATTATGCTTCAACCCTTTGACATCTTTGATATGCATGATGTTTCTTACAGTTGGTTATTAGTTTTGCGTTTCTGTTATACTATTCTGATCTACACTGTCTTGTGGTTTGGTAGTTAAGAGTTGAGCAAGAATGGAAGGTGCATTCATTTGATGTCACTCCTGCAGTGGAGGCAATAGAGCATTTCGATGTTGTCAGGCATTGCAGAGTTCAGTTTCGTGGATTATTCTGTAGTATTTGTTGGAATTAATGCTCCACCGTCAAAGAATAAGTCGATAATGCAATTATGCAAGTAAGAGGAGTTTGAATAGGAGTCTTAAACTAACTGTATGATCTGTCCCTTTGATTTCAGTTAGTTGTCCATCTTATAGTTTGCTATCAACAGAACTCAACATGCTGTCGACTAACTACAGCCACATGTTGAATTAGTGAACTGTTATTTAAGAAAGTAGTTGGATGTATTTCCTCTATAAATATGTATTGGTTATGCTCTTAATATATGTGACATTTTGAGTTCTCTATCAAATTTGAAAGCAGAGAGAAGAAAAATACAGAAAATATGATGCGAATGCTACAGAAAATAATCACACAATTTTTATTCATTGCAATACGTTTACAATGTCTCTCTATTTATAGAGGACTTCAAACCTACGAGTCTCAACTCAAATGAGGAGACAAAAGTAAAATAGGAAAGTACAACATAACAGAACAGGAAACGTGGAGAAGAGAGTAGGAGATGTGGAAACAACTATAACATGTTAATAGGCAACGTGCGAAACAGTTAGAGACGTGGATAACAAGTGGAGGATAGACTAACTAAACTCTAGCAAACAGATTTAACAACTTGACAGCAAATGAACAAAAAACTCAGTTCAGTTTCAACTGCCTCTATATGTGGAAGTGGCAATGGAGATGTGCTAGAAATTATACTGTTTCAACACTCCCCTTTCAGTATAACCAATCAAACAAAAATCATTAGTTTTGGAATACAAGATTTCATATTCTGTTGTTCCTACTACATATCTTAATATCCTTTTTCCAATTTGTCAATGTATGTCTTTTGGTGACTCCATGAATCTTGAGATTAGACTAACACCATACATGATGTCTGGCCTTGTAGCTGTGAGATACATCAAACTTCCAACTAATCTTTTAAAGAATGTAGAATCAACATTAGATCCTTTGTCTTCTTTGCTAACTTTAGTGCCTATAGCAATTGGTGTAGATGTTGGATTACAATTCAACATCCTAAACCTTTTCAACACATCCTTTGCATATTTGGATTGACAAATGAAAATTCCTTTATCTAATTGAACAACTTCAATGGCCAAAAAATACTTCATTAAACCCAAATCTGTCATCTCAAATTCTTTCTCCATTTCCAATTTAAATATGTCTGCAGACAAATTTATAGTGAAGATTAGATCATCAACATATAAGCACACAATCAAAATATGACCTTCTTTATTGATCTTTGTGTACAATGTGGGCTCACTCTTACTTCTCTTGAATCCATTGTTTTGCATGTATGAATCAATCCTACTATACCATGCTCTTGGTGCTTGTTTAAAACCATAGAGAGCCTTCTTCAATTCATAGACCATATCTTCATGTCCATGCACTTTAGAACCTAGTGGTTGTTTCACATATACTTCTTCTTCTAGAAA
>VDFB02179234.1:62066257-62172331 GCA_007258455.2 Sequoia sempervirens
AAAATTTAATTTTCTTGAATTTAATGATGAGGATGAGTTAAATTTTCATATGGTTGAGGTGAATAAAAAATTAGTTGATAGAAAGAGAGATCATGTGATTGCAAATTGGTGTATGGATAAGTTTTTGCATATAGAATTTGTGGAGAATGTTGTTGGATTTTGGTGAAGGTGTTCAGTCTGTAGTGGGTTGGATTCCACGAATGAGAAGAGAATAGAGGGTGTTTGGTGGAGAATGAAGATTCATGGTGGACATGAGTCCATGAGAGGAAGGAAGGATAAAGTGGAGTGTTGTTGGAGGAAGATGGTGAGGGTTCCAGAAAGATGTTGAAAGAAGAGGAAGAAGGAATAAATTGGTGTATAAGATTTATCAATGGACTTCACTACAAATTGCTATATTTTCAAAGGGTGATTCTATCACTCAACTCCACCTTTGTGAGAATATGCTCACAAACTTCTTACCCAGCGTATCTGATGCAAGAGCACCTGGATGCATGTGCAATCCACATCAACCAAAAATATTTCTATTTTGGTGGTCTATGACATCTTTTAATAGCAAGAATATGGAAATCTAATCAACATTGCAAAAATCCAAGTTTCTGTCAAAATATTGTTTTAAGGCTCTATGGTTAGTTTAAAAAATTGTTTCTAGAAAAATCATAAGGAGTCAAGTAAATTCCTTTTGTAGGGACATTCATGTAGGTGTTGTGTCAAATTCACAAAAATAATCAAAGCTATATCTCTCACATTTGAGAGAAATTAACGTTGAAATTTTTTTATTTTTAATATTGAAAGTGGTTTATGGAAAGTTTAAATTTTCAAAATTTATGAGGGTTGGAATGAAATCATTTTGTAGAGGGTCACTTGAGGACATCATCCAAAGCTTACTTTCCAATTTTCATGTGAATTGGAGAACTTTTATTTTCTCGCCTACTAACACCAATTATGTCAAATTGGAATATTTAGTCTTCTTCAAATTAATTTTCTAGAAAGATGGTTATTGAAGAAGAATAAACATTTATTCTTCATTATTTCTGATGTTATCCCTCTATATTTTCATTTATAAATTGAATTAGATTGTAAGCTTTATTTTAATTAAAGTAAATAAATTTAAGAGGGAAAAGATGAGGGGGTTTGGTATTTGAAGAGGAAAAATTTTAGAATGGGGGAAATAAATAGCTGCAGCCAAAAGATAGAGTTTTAGAATTTGAAAAAAATATGACGAAAATGATTGAGGAAAAGGAGGGGGCTGCTATGGAAAAAATGAGAGTTTTGCGTAGAGTTTAAGAGTGGATGAAGCTCAAAAATAAGGTGGGGTTACATCTTTTAATGATATAATATGTAGAGAAAGAGTTGGGAGATGTGTGTAATCACATCAAGAAGGGTGAGTTGAGTTTTAAAAGGAAATGAGTTATTTAGAATGTAGGTTGAGCCAAGTAATTTGGTTATTTGAAATTGAATGTTGCTACTCCAGAATATAAAAGGAGCCAATTTTTGGTTCAAAATGAATGAGGCCATGAAGTCCAATTGATTTTAATTGGTATTTGAATAAATAAATCATTTTTTTCTTATAATCATGTTTGATTGACTTCTTGAATTACTATTGTGATTTTTTTTTGGGGTTTTGTGAATTGGTTGGTTGAGAGAGGGGGGTACCCTCTTGCATCAATATTTGATCTTGTGATTAAGAAATTAACACCTAAAAATTGTATTTGGAAAATTTAAGTAAAAGAACACTTTGGGTATGCTGAGAGTTACCAATTTGAATTTCTATACTATTTCATTTCTTCAAAGAGGTTCACTTCTACATAGGATTTCTTTTGAGGATGAGGTTGGTAAAATTAGTAAATTTGAATACAAATAACTTTGCCTAGGGAAGTTTCTATGTCTTCTAAAAATGCAACAAGGCAAGGGGAGGTTGGGAAACTCAATACAAATTGGGGCCCTTAATTTCTTGTCATTAGAGACAAAGAAATCTTAGTTCCATGGTTGGAAAACTAACAAAGAGGACCAAATATACCATGGACCATGGTTCAAGATTCTTGATCATGATTCACTTCTACGAAATAGAAAAGGAAGAATCCTTTGGTTAAGTTTTAGACCATATCAAGCCAATCCCCGTGAGGGATCCAAATTTTGTGAAACCATTCTTTTAGTATGTTTTCAAGGGGATTTTTACCTGTCAAACATCTTATAAGAGTATGTTGCTCTTATCATTGATATAGTATCAAATTTTGAGATGGGAAGAACCATATTTGTAAAGGAGTTAGAAGACTGACCTCATGGAAAACCTTTGGGATAAATTTCTAGGGTCACTTGTTTGAAGGAGGATCCATTGTGTAGAGTCATCAAACTACAGACACTAGAAAGGATTACTGGGTTGAAGTTAATTAAGGTTTCCATAAAAGCAAAAATCAAATGGAATAAATATGACTATACTTGGAAGGAAAAATCTTGCACCTATGGTGTGGAATGACTCAAGGAGAGCCAAGGATGAGTGTAGAAACAAGAAACCCTAGCAAATCCCAACATGTACCTCAAGCCCAAGAAAAACCTATAATATAAATTTGAGATACTGCATGCCTATATTCTAGCTTAGTGGAACAAAATGGTAGTTTTACATGCATTTATTAATGCTCAATAAAGTACAATTGCACCTTATATTTTTAATCATTTAATTTATTATAAAAAATTAAAACATAGACATGTAATATGTTGGCTCATAGTAATAATAAGATACAAATTTTAATTTAAAAATTTAAAAATTTAAGATTAGATAAATATAATATTTTTGATAATATTTTTATATATAGTTAGTTATTAATTGTAAATATAATATGTTGGCTCCTAATGATTACAATATATTACATATAAATATTAATTATTAAAAAATATTAAATGCTAATATATTGATTTTATAATTGTATATTTTATATTTATAAAATAATAGTATATAAATATATTATAAAATATTTAATAAAATATTTTTGGAAGAGAATTTATTAATTATCATTAAAATAAATTTATTTTAATTTTTTTATTATTAATATTTTAAAAAATATAAATAGTTCCTAAAGATATATTTTATAAAGTAAAAGATAATATTAGTAATATATTTAAAAATCAAAATATAAATTAAACATTTTTTTTTTTGCATAATCATTATAAGATAAACATATTAATATCAATTATTATAATTATATAAATTTTAACATTTATTTTATAATTGTAGATTTTAGATTTATAAAATTATTAAACATTTATTAATATTTCTTAAAATATTTTTTTCTTTTTTTGGGATGATCCCATAGGGCAACGACAAGTTGCAAGCAATAGCTTCCTTGTTGTCTTGAGTTTGAATCTCACAAGTGGAAGGTGGGAAAAACTATCATTGGCCAAAGAATGAAGGGAATGTTGGATGATGCATGGATGATGGAGGAATGCCTATGCAAGGGTGGTAGCGATTGACGCACAAAGGAGTGGGATGGGTGGTGTGTGCTACTATGGATTTTGGGAGTTGGTGGGATTGATGGAAAGGTGGAGCTAGAAGGGGTGTTTATACAATGGATTGGTGTTGGGTCCTTCAGGGAGCTTGGAGGGAATACATAAACGCATAGAAGATAGGAGGAATGGTGTTCGGTCTTGTAGGGAGCTTGGCAAGAATGTAGGTAGGTGCAACAAATGGAGGAATGATGTTGGATCCTATAGGGAGCTTGGAAGGAATGCAAGTAGGTGTAGGAATATGAAGGGCAGTGATGAGGTCCCCCAAAAGTGGCCTCACTAGTTCATAGCTCCAGTCAAAAGTGACAGGTGCTACCCCTTAGTAGCAATTTATCAGAAAAAAAATATACAAGAATATAAATTTTGGTCATATACTCTTAAAATCCAACTCTTAAGTTTGTTTAAACAAAATTAATAAAACCATTCCTAGAAAAATAATAGTTCTCCTTTATTATTTAATTTACTTGGCTTAACTTCTAAAAGATAATGCATATGGCATTCCTAGAAAAATGGAAAGATAATAGTTTACCTTCATACCTACTAAACTTCGTCCTTAACACCCAAAACCTTTTAATCAATTATGTTCACATAAAATAATTTCTAGAATTTATAAATAGTTCACACACACACACACACACATAATAAAATAAACCATAATATTAGTAATATATTAAAAAATTAAATACAAATCAAACATATTAAAATATTTGCATAATCATTGTGACACATTAATATCAATTATTAAAATTATATAATATTAACATATTGATTTTATAATTGTACATTTTATATTTATAAAATAACAGTATTTAAATATACTATTAGACATTTAATGAAGAATATTTCTTAAAATAAATTTATTAATTTTACATTAAGAATTTAAATTTTGGTCATATACTTTCAAACACTAACTCTTAAGTTTGTTTAAATTAAAATAATAAGACCATTCATGAAAATATTACAAAACAATAGTTCACCTTCATACATCCTAAAAATATCCCCTTAACACCAAAATAATTTTTCCCAGTCGTGTTTACAATTTTTTTTTCTAAAATTTATAAATTTAAATATTTTACATGTTCACCTTAGGGAGTTAAAATTTTATTTCAAGAGGATGATTTTTTAACTTCTAATTTGTTAAAAAGAACCTATTAATAACTAATTGTTGGCTAATAGATTGGGCACCTTGAGATTCCACTTGGTCATATTGACTCTTTTCCCAAAACGTGTCACTACTTCCAAAAGCTCTAGAAAACTGCTCTCTTTAGTAAAGTAATCACCCTTTGAATTGAAAAGGTACAAATTCCTCATATGATATTCAATGTATTAAGATAAACTAAAAAAAAAAAAAATGTTTTCTTTTAACTAGAAATTACTAAAGGCTAAACCTAATATCAAAAAGAATTCTAATATCAAATGCAATAAAAGACTGTAGAACCACTAGCACAATGACCAGCTTGCATAAGATGATTTAATTATAAAATATTAACCCAATATTATCTGAAAAATGAAATTTATTACATAAATATGAGAGAAAAACTCAAACACACAAATCTAAGATTCTCAAAACATTCCCATAACTAGATGCACATAAAAAATTCTAGTGATTCCAATCAGCAAAGAATGCAAGCTTATATTTCAAAGCATATAATATTAGGTTCTTGAATAAAAATTTAGAGAGATTTTTTGTTCCAAATACAAGCATAAATATAAGTCCAGGTGAGTAATTTGTTCTTTTTACTGATAACTAATAAAAATGTAAAGTCCTATGAAATAATAAAGAAACAAGGAAAGCAATGAAAATTCATGGCGGTGGTACTTCACTTCTAGATTTCATGAATGAGGTGAGTCTTTTTCACAAAGCTTGGAAAGCCTTTGCGACTAGTGGAAACTACTTATATTGGGGAATGGTGATGTTCCCCATCCATAGCTTCTAGGCCAATTGATTATTGTCAGCAACTTTAATCCTTTGATCATAAGGCCCTACTAGTCTAGTTGTTTGGAATAAGACTAAGTCCACTCCACTAAACTTTCTCAAACTTTTAACATAAAAAGATAGGGAGCTAAAGATGTCATCAATTATCTTCTTAAAATATTATTTCAAGACTCAGAAATCTTCATTGCTACCACCTACTTGTTGCTAATACATAGAAGTTATGCATATCTCAACCTCTCGTGGAGGGTCCCAAATTTATTCTAGCATTATCAAAGTCACTTATAGTTACTATAGACATAGAAAATATACCGACATACTTGATCCTGATTACTAACACTGTTTCATCTTGAATCACCTTCCCATCTTGTCATCACTCTTCATCCCTAAATTAAGTAAGTAATCATTTATTTGATTAAGTCATTCTCTCTTGTTAATTAAATTAATCAATTTGATTTAATTAACCTTGGATCTCTATTTAATTAAATAAATCAATTTTATTTAATTAATCTCTAAAGTCATCTTATTAAATTAAATAAATTAAACATTTATCTAATTTAATCTATCAATCATCCCCTTTAGTTAAATAAATCAAAATCTTTATTTAACTAAGTCTAAATCATTTTCCTCTCAACTTTGATTTATTTAAATCCTAAAATCTAAGTCAAAATTGTAAAATCACTTAACCTCCTCTAATTTAATCAAATCCTGATTAAATCTTATCTTAATCCATGTCCCATCCTCTAGCTTTTTCCATTTTCACATGAAAGTATTTTTAATTGATTTATTAAATCTCTATTTTCTTTCCACTTTGCATCTTTAGGGAAATATTCTTCCAAATTTGAAATCCCTCCCAGTGGATTTGTCCTTCCAACAATAAATTCATTCCCTCTTACATGTCCTTGTGCATTGAGACAAGTGGCATTTAAATCATTATTTTTTCCCTCTTACATGTGCACATCCTTTCTCCATTCACACCTTGACAAGTGGTGCCTCCTCATTGGGTGTTGAATAATCCCACATTGCTTCATTTTTACCATTCCTTAATATTTTATTTCTATAAATAAGAAGCTTCTCTCCTCATTTTTATCATCCAAAATTTGAGTAAACTTACTATACTCAATTTCATCTTCATCCATATCCATCCTCATCAAGTTTATAGCTAGGTTATGTAGTTTTTCCATCATGGAGCTCCATTGAATCTTCATCAAAGTGCATCATTCATCAACATTGCATCATAGGAGTTGGGGAAGGAACAATTTCCACATCAAATTAGCACCAATTGCCCCATGGGATGAAGAGTTTTCTTTACATTGAATAAGATTTGATATTTTTTGTTTATGTTTGCTTATGTTCTTGATTTCATTTCTTGTTCTTTGCAATTTAAATGGATTCATGGGGAATCTTGATACTAACTTGCATTTGATCTAATTATGTATTTGTTTGCTATGTTTATGTAGGTCTAGGATCTTGGTTCTACATTTTGGCACTAGGAGGGAAAATCTAAAGTTCTAATAACATTTTTCAACAAAATCCCATGCTTTTTTATGTTTTTTTTTGTTTATAGTGAACTACATTGCTAGTAGTACAACAACGCCATATAGTGTCACTACTAGTCCAGTGGTACCATATAGCACCACTACAATCTTCAAAATTTTTTGCTCAATCTTTCCTTCCCATAATTCAAATCTTCTAACTCTGCCACTGGGTTAGTTTACGAGCACTGGAATTTTCAAATTTCAAATAGCACTATTGGGTAAAACTCCACCATAATCATTCTCTCTAGTTTGTTGCAAAGCAACATTTATAGACCTAGTGGTGCTATATAGCACCGTTGACTTCCTCAAAATTCACCACCTATGTAGACTGTGTCATTGGGTTGAAGTAAAAGGTTTAATTGATTCAATTTTGACATGTGATTTTTTATGCTGATTGTTTTAGGTTGCTAATTGGCTTTTCGAACCTCTATTGTGTAGCTGTAATTAGTTTTTGTAGGTTGGTCTAATTAAGGTGAAGGAGGAAAATGAGGTTGAAAGTGTAATTATGACATCATTCTCTCATTTCATCAAGTGTTTTTAAACACTTTAGTGTTGTTTAACACTTTTAAGAGAACTCATAATCTCTCTTAAGGATTTGTTACCTTTCATGTGCTTAGGATACACTAAATTTATTTTTGGATCTAAAAGAACACTACAAAAGCTTTCAAATTTGCTACAAAGGGCTTAAAAAGAACCTTAGACAAATTCACTAGAATTGGTTTAAGGATTAACAATTGAACAAGGCAATCTCAATATTTCATTTTGGTGTAATAAAAAGAATCAAATCATTGCTTTGTGGATTTAAGATAAAAAAGTGTTTCATTGTTTGTTAATTACTTACTCAAACTAATATAATTAAAAGGATGTATGCGCTTCTCTCATGCCTCGTGATGATCTTTAGAATCAAAATTCTTTTTGGTGACATTAAGTTGTGTAAGTAATTACCCACACACTTCAATTTGGATTTTAAAATTGACAAATCTTGCGAATGTGGGTGTAACATATCATGTGTATTCTCTCTTTGTTTCTACAGATGTGTTTGATTGCTTTTTTGTTATCTTAGAGGGCCTACCTTGTGGGAAAAATTAATCACCTAAGGAAACAACCCAACTGGGAACACACTAAATCCAAGCAACTTCCAACCGGGATATAAGTGTGGGTACGTGAAGAAACAAAAGTATCATGAGGATTATTCCAACAAGAATGGAAGCAATGGTCTCTTGCCACATGGATGGTCACCCACGAAATAAATTCCCACATTAAAACCATTCTTTAGAAAGGACAAAATCCCTATCTATTTATTGGTGCAAGAATGGTCATTCTGAAGCCGCCCCACACTTTTATGACTTTTAGTAAAGATGGAAAGTATGCCATGGAATATTCATGGGTACTGATTCTTGGATGACCCAAGAAGTGAGTGCACTGTAAGGGGGAGCCAGTGTGGTCAAGCATCTACCATCTATTGGAAGTAGGCATAGTTGGACTTGTCCAAGTGGGGACTCAACAAATATTGTCTCAAATATCCATAGGGTTGTACTTGTTCTTAAAATTAAAACACTTTGCTTGATCGAAAACATTGGAAAAACAAACATTTAATATGAACATCAAATTTCAAACCCTTTAGGAGAAGAAAATATCCATGAGTGAATTCACATGCTATTTCTTTCCCTTGGGATTTATATCCTTAGAGGTTTATAGACATTTGGATTCCATCTAAATTTTCTCCTACTAGAGTCAACCATAGGTAAATTTTTCTTTGATTTCCTCAATTTCCACATGATACACTTTGTGGGATGAGAAGAAGTTAAAACATTAGACATCTAGTTTCAAAACCTAATCAAGAAGTGTTTGTGGTAAATGAAGTCACTAAGCAAAGCTAAGAACAATTGAACCTCACATGTGTCTCAAATGATTTCAAAAAATATCAAAATCAGCAAACCCAAGGTCAAAGATCTTAGTCCAAAAGCTCATCAAAAGCCTCTCTCAACACTCTACAAATTCAGACAAGGATTTCTTTTCAACTTTTATAGAAGAGGTTTAAGAAATAATTCCAATTTGTACTCATTTTATTATCATCCAAATGCAAATCTTTTTCAAGAATTTGAACACCTTGTTTAGAGTAAAGCATGTTCTTCAAAACCAAGGTCTTGTAAGAAATAGTCTTTTTAGGTACACATAGGATCAAATTCAAACTTCATCCATCTTTCAAACATCAAACCAAAAATCATCTCACCGACAACTCTTGAGAATCTTGAAACCATCCTTCATGCTAGACTTTTTTGGAAAATCCATGAATCAAAACAAATCAAAATCCTTGAATCAAACATGAAATCATCTTGCTCTCATTAGGTATGTGTAGATGTATCCTTCTCCACATGCTTAGTTAAAATTATCAAATCATCTTTATTTTGGTTAGGTGTGGGTGGATGCATCCTTATCCCTATACTTAATCAAATTATCATCTTGTGAACTAGTTTATCGCATAGATAACATCCAACATCTTGGGATCTATTTATTCATTATCCAAATACAAAATCAAAGAAAACCAAAACCAAGTCAAGGTTATAATCCAAGAATCCAAGAATCCAGAAATCCAAGAAATCAAATCAAATCAAAAAGAAAAAATTCAAAACAAAGTCCTAAAAGTCTAGCATTCCCCTCAAGATCTCCTAAAATTTTAATCATCCATATCATCCATCTTTTCACATTTTCATCTTCACACCTTTGATCCTTAGTCAGCCTATATCTTCTCTTTTGAACATTATTTTATTGTTCAAACAAGATCAAAACACAAGAAAAACATGGAGACCAACAAAGAGACATCAACTTCAAGTGACCTAAGCCAAACCAATTTTGAAATGAACCCCAATGGATCAAGCAATCCTCTAACAAATTTTCCTTCATCATCACAAAATCCACAAGAGGAAAGTCAAATAGAGGATATCTTCAATAATGCATTCAGGATGACACAAGACGAGATCACCGAAATGGTCCAAAATCCCAAAAACCATAGAATTGTCAACATCATGATGAAGCTCCATCCTTCGCAATATGTGCTTGAATTAGCAAAACAAGGGGCTAAACTCCCTTCCAATTACAATGTCAGCACCATTGTGGAACAACCTTTTGGGGTCATGCCTCCAATTTCATCCATGCCACTAATCTCATCCACACCCCCAATCCAAAGCATCACCCAACCCATCCCCCAAATTACATCATCCATTGTTCCAACTCAACCTGTCATTAACAAAGGGAGCACATTTCTAAATTCACTAAAAACTCACTCCCTTATGAGTAATCAAGATTTGGATGTAAACACTATCTTGGGGAAAAACGTAACTAAAAATCAATTACACCCATATTTCCCCCCTCACCTTTCATGACCATAATGACCCATCATTGTCATTTCATGCAACACCTCAAACCTCTCTCCCTATGACCTCACAAGGAGAAGGTGACTTATTTGGACCAGGGGGAATCTTTGACCCTCCATCATTTCCCCAAGGATGTCTACCACTCACTTTTCCATAACTTCCACCCTTTTCATCAACATCAACATCACCTCTTGGTTTGGGGTTACCTCTCTTACCACCACTCTTTCAAAGCAACCCCTCGATCATCAATCAAAGCATTATACAAAATCCTCCCATCTTGCCATCGATATTGCAACAATATATGGCAACCATCCCAATAACACAAGTAGTCTCCCAAGGACTAAACACATCAATTACACCAAGAATATCAATAACAATGAATGCATTGATCACACCATCCATGGTGCCTCTCATCACAACAAAAAACACCATACCAAATTCGCCACCACCTCCACCACCAAACAAAAACATGTCAAACCAATATAGCATTGTGTTACAAGATGCTCAATAAGCTTCTTATCAAAAGGAACTTCAAAAAATCCAAAACTAACAAGTTGTATAGCTAATTGCTCAACAAGCACAAGCACAATTAGCTGCACAACAAGCACAACAAGTAGCACAAGCCACTCAAGCTACTCAAGTTGTACAGGTTACTTAAGCAGTGCAAGCTGCACAAGCTGTACAAATCACAAAATCTTCCCAACAAGCACAAGCTCAGGCACAAGCACAAACTCAATCCCAATACCAAGCTCAACAAGCACAAGCACAAGCACAAGTGAAGGCACAAGCATAATACCTCGCACAAAAACAAGCAGCTCAATAATAAGCATGCCAGCAAGTGCTAAAGAAATACCAAGAGTAGCAAGAATTAGCCCAATTAGTAGCCCAACAAAAAGCATTGTTGGTACAACAACAACAAGCCCAACAACATGCATTATTAGTGCAATAGCAATAGGACCAACAACAAGCATTGTTAGTACAATAGCAGTTACAAGCATATTTGGTGCAGCAAAACATGCAAACACCATCCACCAACACACAAAAAAATCTACCCATCCCTCTAGTTGAACCACCACATAACATCTTCACTCCACCCCCTAATCTGCAAAATGACATAAAATTTGCAAATCAAGTTGCTCTCACAACAAGTGATTGATGTCTAATCAAGGGAAACCACAAAGACACCCAACAACTTATGTCCCTAACCATTTGATAGGATTCTTGCAATGAAACCATTCCCAAAGGGATTTGAGATCCACAAATTTGATAAATACCTTGGGACGGGAAACCATGAAGATCACATCAGGGAATTCCAAGTGTATTTCCTTGAAGTCACATATGATGATACATATATGATGTGGCTATTTCCTACAAGTTTGGCTAGCCAAGCTATGGAGTGGTTTTCTCACCTCTCTCTAGGCATCAAGAAGTTCTAGGAGATAGTAGATGCATTCATAAAAAAGTACACATTCAATATTAGTATGAATGTTAGTCTAGAGGAACTATTAACCCTTAAACAAGGAAAAAATGAATCATTTTCTTCCTTCCTACAATGATGGTGATCCAAGGCCAATAGGAGAAATGGATCATGCTGGAAGAAAAAAAAGTTTGCTCCATCATTTTGAATCTTGAAGGAGCCTTGGGATTCCATCTCAAGGTGCAAGGTATCACCGCATACGATAAATTGATCTCCAAAGTTATTAACATTGAACGAGATCTTATTGCACAAGGAGGGATACCTGCATATCATGAACAACAAAACAATCACCCATCTACAAGCTACAATGATAGACCTCGCATATGGGTGAAAAACAAAAACATTACAAATGATTGTGTTGTGGATGCCAAAGTTATCATCAGCACTCCTCGACAAAATACACTTGCACCCCAATAGCAACAACCTCAAAACAACAATCATAATAATTGGCAGGCTAACACTGTGACCCCGCAAATGAACAATAAAATAGTCAACAATTTGAACAATCAAAGGGGGAAACCCCAATGAAAAAAAAACTCCCCCAAGTGGAAGTACACATCCCTTGAGGAATCAACTGAGTCCATCATGAAGAGGCTAGTGGTAGAAAAACTCATCACAAGCCCCACTTATGACAACTTTCAATAACCCTTAGTGAAACTGCCATGGTACAATGAAAACCACCTTTGTAATTTCCACAAAATCAAGGGATACACAACTGGAAGTTGCATGAGGTTAAAAAATTTGATCTAAGACCTCATTGATGACAAAATCATAAACATGGAACAACTAGCGAGAAATTGAAATCTCAAGATCTACACAAATTGATGCCTAATCATAATAAAAGGAATGATAATAATGATAAGGGAAAAGGTGTATTCAAAAGTGTGAATCATGTATATGACCATATTGTCACATTCCTAGATGAGTATTGTACTATCATTACCATCAAAGGAGCCCAAGCTGATTGTGGAGTCACCATAAGAGGCAAAAAACTCACCATCACAAAGTCATCTCAGCCTCCTAGAGCATCCACTTCTAACCCAAGATCCATTCCTAGTGGCTATAATGTCCTTGTTCAATTAAAAATAACCCCAATGTAGATCTCCATCATGGAGTTATTGAAGATCTCACCAGCCCACAAGAAGATCCTTGAAGACACCTTAGCCTAATCTTCCATCCCCACTGATCTTGATGCAAATCAGTTCCAAGCTATGGTCATGCACCTCACTACACCTCACCTTCTGACATTTTCAGAACAAGATCTTCCAACACAACCAACACACAATCATTCACTTCATCTTGAAGCTTTCATTCATAAAAATAAGATTAAAATGGTCTTGGTAGACAGAGGTGCAGGGTTGAACATATGCACCCTTAAATTAAGAAAAACCTTGGACTTCTCCAAAGATGTTGTTGAAAAAGGAAAGGAATTACCATAATATATTATGATGATCAAGAAAGAGTGTCTTAGGGCACAATCCAAGTCCTTATTCAAGTAGGGTTGGTCATTAGGGAAACATGTCAAGTCCTCAACCTAGAATTTCCTTATAAAATCCTCTTGGGATATCCCTAGATTCATGGAATGCAAGCTATAGCCTCCACCTTCCACCAGTGTGTGAAGTTCCCTTACCAAGGAAAAGAAGTCACTATCCATGGGGATCCTAAACCCTTTTACTATTGCAAAAGTATGGAGGCCAAATATTATAAAATACCCCAAGTACCCAAGAATGATGAGGATCCCTCAACTCCATACATTGACCCAACTACTCTCGCTTCCACTTCTATGACAAAGACACCTAACCTCCCCACCATCTCTGATATCAAGGTCATCATTCAAGACAATGGGTGTGGAAATTATACAATTCCTAAAAATGATTTTGTGGTAGGAGAGTTACCACAATCTCCCAAGTCACGAGGATGACCATAATAAAATGATGCTTCCTCATCCCAAACCTTCACAGTAGGCTCTTCTAGCTTCTAAAGATGCAGAAACCTAGGCTGAGAGATAATAGAAGAAGATCCATCCCATCTCCTTTACCAAGATAATAGACCAACAACTAACCTACCTATGGATGACATTAGTAAAGGCTTACAGATGATGCTCACCATGGGTTATGATGAAAACAAAAAGCTTGGGAAAAATGATAATGGGCTTCTAATACCCCTCATGCCAGAGACACATATGAAAAATATTAGTCTCGGATGTACCCCTTTGAAGGTGACCATACGTGGCCAAAGTCCTCCAATTAGGAAAGTCAACACTACTTAGAAATCATCTGTCCTTTTCCTACTCGTGTCCACCGGTCATGTCATAGACAATTTCGCCTTGGACATAACTGATGTATGTAGTAGTGACGAGGACCCCATAACAGATTTTCCAATGTTTTTTGAATATACCTCCTTACTCATGATTAGCAACCTGTCTTTTGATTCAAACCATCAAAGCCATGAAATCAGCCTAGTCTACCCCTAGCTCATCAATTATAACCAACGAGGACCATCAATTCTGGACACTTTCAAAAATGATGAAGCGCTCTCAAAATTCTTGGGACTTTGGGATAACATTCCATGTGGGGATCACAAAGTAGGGTTTGGAATTGAGTTAGACACACATGCATATTACAAGGAGATAATTGAGTCCTTTAGTCGCAAAAGAAAAAATTTGAGAATAATCTCAAGGGCTTTGAGTGAAAATCACACCATGGCACTCTCTGACCCAAAAATAGTAAAAAGAAAGGACACATCCAATGGTGAAAACCTCTCTAAGGCACCTAAGGATGAAGGATTCAATCTTCCCCTCAGAGCTCTACATTAGGAAAAGTTAGCAGTTCTAGCTAAGAAGTGCAACCCAGTCAACTTGGGAACAAAGCAAACCCTGTACATCACATTTTATGCTGAGTCATTAATATCAGAAGAAGAAGAGCTCCTAGCAGATTTCTTAAGGGAGAGAAAGGTCAAATTTGCATGGAGCTATGCTGACATGCCCAAGCTTGATCTAGAGATTGTGGTCCACCATCTAGTAGCCTACCTTGAAGCAAATCCTGTCAAACAAAAGCTAGAGAAAATGAATCCCCAAATAGCCTTGTTAGTCAAAATGGAATTGAATAAACTACTTGATGTAGGGTTCATACAACCAATAGACTATCCAAAAGTGGGTATCAAATTTGGTACCTATTTCAAGACCTAATAGGGGCATCCATATCTACACAAATTTTAGAGACCTAAACAAGGAATTTCCCAAAGATGACTTCCCACTTTCTAACATTGATAAGATTATAAATATGATTGTGGGACATGAGATACTCTCACTAATGGACAGATTATCTAGGTATAACCAAATAATGATAGCCAAAGAAGATCAGCATATAATGGCATTCACCTGTTCTTAGGGGACATATTGTTGGAATGTGATGTTGTTTGGCCTAAAGAATGCTAAAGCAATGTATCAAAGGGCCATGACCTTAATCTTTCATGACATGATTGATAAGACTATGGATGATTATGTCGATGACATATTGGAAAAGTCTAGAAAGAGAAGGGACCACATAGCAGCATTGAGTGGCATCTTTGATAGACTTGAAGAATACAAGGTCTTCATTAATCCAAAGAAGTGCATCTTTTGTGTACAATCAAGGAAGTTGTTGGGATACATCATGTCCATGAGGGTAATTGAAATAGATCCAACTAAAGTAAAGGAAATCCTTGAGATGGAGACACCTAGGACTTTGAAGTAGCTAAGAGGCCTCTAGGGTAGGCTCCAATCAATCCACCGGTCCATAGCTCTATTAGCAGACAAATCAATCCCTTATTTTTACCTACTCCATAAGGGGGTAGTGTACAAATGGGATGAAAATTGTGATGAAGCCTTTAACAAGATCAAATAATATTTTCTCACACCTTCTATGCTTATGCCACCAATCTAAGGGAAACTACTAATCTTCTATATATCAACAACAATAGCAGCTCTTGGTGCTCTCCTAGCTCAACACGATGAAAAAAAATAGAGAGGGCCATCTACTACATCAGTCGAACCATGGTAGGGTATGAGCTAAATTATTCATTCATCAAAAAATCTTGTCTAGCATTGATGTTTGCCTCATAGAAGTTTATACACTACATGTTGACACATAAGATCAAACTCATTGCCAAGATCATCCCACTCAAATATCTACTCTCCAAAGTAATGCTCATAGGAAGGATGGCCAAGTGGGTCATGATTCTATAAGAATATGACATTGAGTATGTAGAGTGAAAGGAAATCAAGGGGAAAGTCATTGTAGACCAACTGGTAGAAGCACCTATGTATTTAGAGAATCCACTAATTTCATAATTTCCCAATGAATTCATCTTCAATTTGAGCATTAAACACCATTGGAAGTTGTACTTCGATGGTTCCTACACACAACATGGATCGAGAGCTATGGTATTTTTCATAACTCAATAGGGAGACTGCATACCAAGATCCTACAAGTTAGCATTTCCCCACACAAACAATATTGCAGAATATGAGGCTCTGACCATAGGACTTAGAATAGTAGTGTAGTGGGATATCATGCCTCTCAAAGTATATGGGGACTCACAACTGATAATCAATCAAGTGAATGATGAGTACTAGACTAAGGATGACAAGCTAACTCCATACAAGAAATTGGTGGTCTCAAGGAATCTTTCATTGAAATTACATTCGAACAAATACCTAGAGAAAAAAAAAAGTAGAAAATGCCATGAAAACAATTGGATCCCTATTGGATATCCCTCATGATGTCCCAAAGCATAAATTTCTGGTAGAGAAAATTTTCATGCCTACATTCAAGGTATTAGAGTCTAAATTTGTGTGTGAAATTGTTGGTCCTAGTGATCCTTTGTACCACGTTATATACACTTATCTAAGAATAGGAGTTCTACCTGTTGACTTACCCACAAGCCTAAAGATAAATTTTGTCAAAAATTCCTCTCGCTTCATTATCCTAGGAGATACTCTTTACCATAGGAGCATAGAGGGAACGATGTTATGATGTCTAAATGTTGAGGAGGTGTTGACTGCCTTAACCAAGGTACATAATGACACATTTGGTTCGCATTCAAGCGATATGACCTTAGCCAAGAAATTGTTGAGGATGGGGCATTATTGGCCCACTATGGAAAGAGAAGCACATGAATATGTCATAAAATGCCTATAGTGTCAGTAGAATGGAGACCTCATCCATGCTCTAGCTCAAGAACTTCATCCCATCATCACACCATGTCCCTTTTGTAGTGGAGGATCGATCTCATCAGAAAAATCATCCCCACCTCATCCAGTGGCCACAAGTTTATCATTACCACCACTAAGTACTTTACAAAGTGGGTGGAAGCCATACCAATGACGTACATTATTGAAAAGTAGATATTTAAGTTCATCTTGAACTACCTCATATGCCACTACGATGTACCACAAGCCATTATCTCAATTAATGGGACACCATTCAAAAAAATAGGATGTCCATGACCTATGCGAAAAATTAAAAATTCAACATCACCTCTCCACCCCGTATTATTCCCAAGGGAATAGCCAAGCTAAGGCTACAAACAATACCATTCTAATTTTTTTGAAAAAGATAGCAAATGAAGCTAGTCATTATTGGAATCTCCAACTGGATCCTACCCTTTGGGCCTATCAAAATAGCATTCACACACCCAAGGTGTCACTCCCTTTTCCCTAGTCTATGGATCAGAAGCCATATTACCCATCAAGAACAAGCGTTTGTCACTGAGAATATCACTGCAAAACCTCATCACAAATGAGGAATATAGGGTGTGAAGACTAAATGAGCTAGACCTACTAGATGAACGACATATGAAGCATTGAACCATTTTCAAGTATTTCAAAACCTAATCAAGCAGAATTATAACAAGAAGATCAGAAGCATGACTTTCCAGGTCAGAGAACTAGTGCTAAAAGAGAATAAGAAGAATGTCCCAAATCCAAATGGAAAAGGAAAATTTGAACCCAACTGGTTAGGAGCATTTTTTATCACAAAATGTTACAAGTTAGAGGCATATCAGTTATCAACACTGAAAGGTGAGCCTCTACACGAGCCCATGAACAACTCCCATCTCAAAAAGTTTTATGCCTAAACCTTTCAAGGTATAAAAACATAAATACAAAAAAATAAGAAAATTTCCTAAAAAAATGGTTACCCTAATGAAAACCTAGCAAAAAAGCATCTTGGTGAAAAAACAAAAAAAAATGATACAAAAATCCAAAAAAAAAATCAGAAAAAGGATTGAAAACAATAAAGAGAAAAAATAATCCTCTAGTGAAAAACCACTTATGTGGTGCTTTGCATAAGTACCTTGGTGGAAACCTTGCAAATAGGTGCCTTGTGTAAATAAGCACTTTCCATCCACTAGGATCTTCACAGCTTGTTCTACATCATCTATCCATCCATTACACTTTCATCATCCATCACATTCCATATCCCCATCCATCATCCATTTGGCATCTGCATCATAGCTTGGTCCCATGTTCATGTCATGATCACTCTTAGTACTACTCAGCCCATTCTAAAGGCCAGTTTGTCCTACCTCTATTAGAGTAGTCTATTGTTTCATTATGGGGGAATGTTCTCATTAGATCAGATTCATGTACATTCTTGAAATCCAAAAATCAAAAAATAAAAAAATCCCAAAACATTCAAAACATATCAAAATCAAAAAAACATTCATAAAAAGTCAAAAAATTTTTTTAAAAAAGTTGTCTTATAAAACTACGTCATCTCTGAGCTTTGAACATCAAAAAGGTTGATATTTTATCATCCCCTGAGACACTTAGGTCAGTCCTCTAGCAGTCTATCATAATAAACTGGCAATCCATTTGTTCATATCTCATCAATAATCGAGTATGTGTCAGTCAAACTACATGGTCTCTGCGTGTATAAAGTAGGCAAGGCTAATCTAATTGATCAGCCCCCAAGGCCCCTAGGATAGGTCTTTAGGTTACTTCTTGTTCAAAATCTCTGAAAACCCCAAAACAATGGAAATTTTGAAAATTGAAACATTTGTAAAATTTCAAAAAAACTAAAAACAACCTCAAAACACTTCAAAAACATCAAAATTTTTGAAAAAAATCCATCCATCTCCATCTCACTTTCACCCACAATAAATATCGCTCATAATAAAACAATTGTCATCCTCAAACTCCAGTGAAAGAGTTAGAAACAAGTCTAGCAAGTTAAAAGTGAAAACTCAAATGTGGGTATGTGCAGGATCATGATGGGCCAAAAAGTGGCAATATGATGGGTATTTGTAGGGTATGTGGCTTAAAACTTTTTTTTTACCCAAAATTGATGAAACGAAAAGGGTTTTTAAAGGAGATTTTCAAATTTCCACCAATATAAATTATACTTTACTCAATTTAATAAATAATTATTATTCATTTTCTATTTGAATTATGAGTAAAGTCCTGATTGATAGGTTGATTGAAAAATCTATAGTTTTCAAATGGTATCACATTTTTGAATCCGAGACATGTGTCACATTTTATGCTTTGCATACTATAGGATTAAAAAAATGAATTTCATGAAGTTTTGACCAAGTTAAGGTGGTCGACATACAAGTTTCTATATTTTTTAAAAGTTGTAATAAAAAATTCATAATTAATTATTTACTTGGAAAAAAATTACAAAAAAATATGCATCACATCGGGACATGAGTCCTCTACTTATATCTAAAATCTTATAAAAAATACTATCATTTTATTATGGTTAGGTGGTTAGACAAACACCTACTTCTTATTTTTCCCTAAAATTTAAGTACTACTACATTGAAATTTCAAATTTTCACCAAATAGATTTAAAAAAAAAACCTAGTAGTTTAGAAAATACATTCAATTTTCTAAAGATTCTATTCTTACATATTTTTTGAAATAATATAGATAATGTATTCAATTTTTTACATCAAGTTTCCTAACTTTGATTTTTCTGAATTTTTTGCCACTTAAGGGCTTATTTTTGCCATGATGATGTTGCACATACCCATGTCAAGGTCTCGATTCTAGGTTAGTACATAAGTAAGTTGGTTAACTCTTTGTCAGTAGCCTATCATCCAATCATTCCTATATCAAATCATCTGATATCATCATGTCCTAGGATGCATCCTTCCTACAATGGACATCAACATCAAGCATCACTATAGTTTAGTCTTGGCTAGTTGATGCAGGAGCATCCAGTGGTGTAAGGGCAATCTTGCATCACCCAAAAATAGTCAAATTTCAAGTTTCTCTATTTTTAGATGTTTTTACATTTTTGGATACCCTTTTCGTCATAATGAAATTCCCAATTTACGGTTTTTATTTTCTGTTCATAGGTTGAAAGATATTGCAATTTTAGTTTCCCAAATTTGCACCTGAAAATATTCTGAGTGGGATTTGAGGCACTTAGATCTCTAGGATCGGCCCCAAAACTTGATGAAATCAGCATAGCTAATTTTGAGCACATTTTTTACTTTGAGACCTTTCCAATGGTTCAAACGGTTTGCGAATCGGAGACCCGGATCAAAAGTTATGGCCCCGGGAAGTTGGCATACTTTCTAGAAGATACCATTGCAAATGCTCTTTTAAAATTTGAACTTCATGTTGTAAATTTTTGGCACCAAACCGCCTAAACTTAATTTGAATGTTGTTTTGGCTCCAAACTAATGAGGAGCTCTATTTAAGGGCGGGTTTTCTAATTTTTGGGTAACTTTTTGGGGACAAGCTCGCATATTGCGAAAGGGTTATTTCTATAGCTTTCTGTAGCTTGCATGTGTTGTAGAACTTGGGGATTTGAGATCCTCTGCATGTGAGAAGCTCCATTTTCTGAATAATAAAATTATTCTCTTGTTTGTGGGTTATTTTTTGTGTCTCAGGCTGCGCCCTCATCACTAGTGGTATTAAAGAACATTAGCTTGTTTTTTACTTTATCTTTGTCTATTGAATTATCTTTTTTCACTCATTTCAATGACCTCTCGATGATGTCCCAAAACAAAGGGATTTAGAGAGAAAGGAATAGGGTAACAATCATTATCTTTTTATTTGTTATGCTTGTTGGATATTATTGTAATATAACTTGGTCATACGTGCTTCGTTTGGGTGTAGGGAGGATGTTTCAGGTATCTTGTTGACCACAGAGGAAGGATTTCCCCCTTATGTTTTGGTCTGAGATGTTTGGAATATCTGAACTACATTTTGAATAAGGTTTCATATGCTTGGTGTGAACAAGAGTACTCCTATCTAATTGTCGAGTCAAATTCCATCACACTAGGTGCAATGCCATCCTAGTTCTTTATACCTTAATGCATTGTACTTCATGTGTAAATAAACATAAGGTAATTGGCCATTTAAAAAAATCAAACTCCTTAGTATCCATCATCATCATCTCATGTCTTGTTGGAATCTATTTCTTTCTTCCATCCTCTTTCACACTAACATAGTACCATGATAGTTAATCACAAATCATTATCATCATTGCATTCATCTTGCATCCATAAACCATCAGCATATTGCACATTGCATATCATATCATATGGAAAGCATAATCATACCATATGTATTGCATCTCCATCATTGCATAAAATAGATTAGTTATTCTAATTATCTCATAAACGATAACATTACATTCATTCACATAAACATTTCATAAATCATCCCATACAAGCCATATCATGTATATCATAAGCATCCATTGTATAGTAATACAAGCATACCATCTACATAAAAAATATTAATAATCCATTGCATCATATGCATGCATATCATCCATTTCCATAATTATACAAGCATGTCATAAAAACATCCATTATGCCATCACATATACATCACATATCATATATCAAAACATCCATTTTGAATATCATAAACATCATATCATAATACATGCATATATCATTCCATAAAACATTATTTCATACACTATGCATTCATCGCATCATTACATCATGTCATCATCATAACATCATAAAGTGCATGTCATACATGGGAAAATTGCATACATCTTATCATTCATCATTGCATAATAATATAGATCCATTATTCCAAGCATTTGCATCACATAACATCATTGCATCACATATAAGATCCATTCATAATGCATAGAAGTAAGATAGCACACATCATATCAAGATCAAAATCATATCATCAAAATAACTATACTATCATGATACAAAAGAATCAAATCAAGTATGTATCAAATACATAAGTAAAAAGGCCCACTAGGCTATCAAAAATGAGCCCATGGGGCATAAAGAATCCTATGTCTAATCCAAAGTGAAAGCTAGCTTTGCTAGCTATTGCCCTCACCACCTGCTCTGTCCCCGTGGTCCTTTGTGGGTCTATGGCCTGTCCTCTGTGAAAATTTTTGGACTCGGGCTGGTCTCGACATGACTTGATAATAATGCATCCTATAGTAATCAGGCTCCTAGATGGCCTCCATGTACAATCGAAGCGATCCCATGCTCCAAGAGGAGGATGTAGACATACTCTCTATCTACTGTCATTTTCCCATCTCTACCACTGCTTGCAGCTCTGTGGCCTATCTCTGCTAGACCACCTGATCCTACTCTACCCATAGTTGATCCTTCCCATTCATCAATACCTATATCTATGCCTCAAGCTAAACAAGATGACCATCCCTAGGGTCTGGCTGAGGTCCTAGCTACATGGGTGGCTAATCCTAGTCCCCATCCCTTAGTGGTGTGGGGACCCTATCTTGGTGCCTGTGATCCTGATGTGCCTAATCTTGGTCTTGCCGGACCTGATCCTGATTATCCTTCCAGGACTAATCTTGTGGCCCCCTATCTTGTATCGGCTAACCTGGTGGTGGTCCACCCCCTCCCTAGTCCTCATCTTCACCCCCTTGGCCTTATCTACCTCCTCGGCTTCTAGCCTTCCACCGTACGAAAGGTGTCCCTAGAAACTGTAAGCCTAAGAGGTAGCCGAAACCAATCTTTGTACACCTGTGTGGTGCCTGCATCCACATGACACTAATCATATGGCCAATTCCTAGTGAACAGCTACATGAAACTTTACACTACCTCATGTGCACATATATATCAACCCTAGGAGCTCTAGCTCATCATCCGTGTGAATATGGCCACATACTGATCATCTAGCCTATCCTATAGCTCACATAACTATCTCTAAACCCTACCTATTAGGTACATCTTGAGCATCATGTGCTCCCTACCCTGCATTAATCTGTCCTAGTGGGTGAAGAAATGTTGTTGCACATCATCAACCCACATAGGCTATCCAAGGTATGGCTACCATGTGAAGACCCACATATCGTCTGAAACTCTCCTCCAATGAGAAATGCTAGCCTATCCTATGAAAGTAAAGGAAACACCTCCTTTATATCACTAGAAAATTGGACCATCTGGCTCCATATCAACTAGCAAAACTCTATGATAGAGCAAAATGATGTGCTTCTAGGCCTAGATATGATGCAGTGTCACTCTAACCCCAAGAGGTTTTCCGTAAAGGTATGCAAACTCATGAAGATATCTATATAGTGAGGCCAATAAAGCTAGCCCCCAAGCAAAGCATACTCATATCCGTACCATGCACTCCCAAGCGAGCCCCCATCGAGGACTAAAATATTGGCCCTATTGATCTAGTGCAAGTAGACCCGATAAGATAGCTGAAATAATAAGGTGAAAGGGTGACATGGTGAGCCTGTAATGCTCCAACTCAATCTAGCCCTCTAAAAAGATAAGCTCATCCTAGCCCATATATTCATAATAGTGCTCCCTCCCAGCATCCACATCATATATCATGTACTCTCCATGGATGGGCAATCTGTGGATCCACCACATGTCCTTTAGTGTGACTATCACCTCATCGATTGGGAGGTTGCAAGAAGATGTCTCATTGTTCCATCTCTCAGTGAGTGTCGTCAACATACCCAAGTGTGTCTACATAGGTGGTGCATAAGGGATGTACCAAAGTCTGATCACCCCTAGATGCTCTTGCTATCGCTCAAGCATACCCTGCAAAGCGCCAAAAATTACTCAAGACCTTTGATCATGTGAGTATAGTATCATCACCTCCTCCTACATCAAGAAAGTCACCATGTTAAAATTCATCAAAAATCTTGTTCCTAATTTGCCTCGATGTACCCCAAACAACCTATGTATCGGTGTTTGTGGGTGCGGTGTAGTTTGAAAGTTCAAAACTATGATACTAGGAGACTTTGACCCTCAAACTTGTAGAAGTTGAAAAATAAACTTCATAGTCCCCAAGAATCACCTACAAGCAATCACCTATCACATGCAACAAATATTCAAAACAAAAATGAAAGATGTTCTGTAAACCCTCAAAGCAAAATTGTGCAGGCAAAAATTAGCATTATTTTGCTCTAAGGGTTTACATAAAATCTTTCTTTTTTGTTCTAAATATCTATTGCATGTGATAGGTGATTGCTTGTAGGTGATTCTTGGGGACTATGAAGTTTATTTTTCAACCTACATGGTATCAAAGGCTTGATTTGCAACCCCTTCTCATATTTTTGAGAAAATCATTGTAGAGTTTGTTTGGGATTCCTCGAGGGTTTCATACCTTGAGATTGTCTCTCTATTTGGGTGCTCTTCCATGGTAACTTTTGGCACATGTTGGAGGAAATATAAGCTCATTTTTGAGTCTAGGGCTATCAAAAAAGTCAAGATAAACTTTTTTTTCACCTAAATCTGACATTTTATGCCAAAGTTATGAGGGTTTGAAGATTTGCCAGATATAGAAGTTGTGAAGCTTCTAGTGCATTTTCAAGCAGATTGGACATCGCCATTAGATCCAGAGCATCTGAGAGATGAAAATTGACATATAACACACCCTATTTCACCATTGGGACTTCTGAGGCTAAAAAAAATTTGTTTCAGAGGTCATATAGTTTATGTACAACCCTTGTGCACACATTTCAGAAAAAGAAATTCAGGTTTTTTAAAAAAAATTTCTTGCATAAAAAAAGACAAAATTTCATTAGTATTTGTTTTTTTGAAAATAAAAATAAATATATATATATATAAATCAAAAAAAAAAAATTTCTTTTTTGTTTTTAGGCTTTAAATCCTGTGCATAGGGTACAGGGCCATACCTTGGTGGCAACCCAAGACAACCCCACGCTTCCACTTTCTTCCTCACCGGTGGCACACACACCCACTGATGGTAGCAAGGCCACCAACCTTTTTCAAACACCAGCTAGCCTTCCATAATCTGACAAGTTTTTTAGAACCAACGCCAACCCTCAAAATCACCGACAACCTTTCAAATCGCCGGCAAACTCTTCAAAAGTTTGACTGGGAATATTCCCAGAACATTCTAGTAAAACCAGTGACAAAATCTTTTAAGATTCTTGCAGAATATTCCATGTAGGGCAACGACTGTCAAATTTTTTGCAGGGGGTTTTTTTTTGCAGTGACAACCAGATGGCTGTCAAATTTATCCTTGTGAATTTCTAACATTAGCATGACGTCATCATCTATATGGACCTCTTTGCCCCTCCTAGCTCTAATTTTCCTTCAAGGATCAATTTTTTCCTTTTGGGAATAACTTGGGCATACAGTATTGAAATCGAGCAAACGAGATATCGCCGGAAAGCTAGTTCTGAGAACTTTCTAGTGGTGTAGTTTATTTTTCAATAATTTTTTTGTTTATCTACATTTATTTCTGTTTGAAGTTAGATGTTCATTTTATGGCTTCTGAGCTTATAAATTTTTTCCACGATCTTCGATTTTCGTCTTCTTTGCGGTGTTGGAAAGGTATTGAGGAGCTCTATTTTACTATCCATGCACTTTTTTTTGTATCTATCCCAAGTTTATCATTATTCCATATTTTCCCTGATGGGGTTTTTTGAGATTACTTGGATGTTTTGGCAATTGGAAAGGTGAAACTTGAATATTTCCACTTCATTTCAATACTACATCATCTTATTTTTTTGTTTATGCATATTAGCATTCTTTCCTTTTACAATCATTGGGTTATTGTAATAAATGAATTGAGATAAAGTTCCATCAGGAGGTTTCTTGCATAATAATTTGATTAGAGTGTGCATGCACTTTGATCTCCATTTTTTTTTTATGGAAACTCACATGGGTTATTTGGTTTCTTAGTTTCTTTTGGCCACATTATAAAGCAAATCATATATTGTAATTAAGAATTCATGAATAATAATATTTTGCACATCTTTTGCAGAGCTTTACCTTTTCTAATTTTCTCTTCTGTGGAAGGATTTTTATGGTTTGCATTTCAGATCTTGGTTTCTAACATGGTATCTGAGCCTTTATGGTACTCCTTCCCATGGAAGAGTTTTAGTCTTAGTTTGGCATTGACATCGATATACATAGTTTCTAGATTTTGTCATCATCTCATCTACTATTGCTTCATAGATTCTAGGGTTGTTCCAGTTTGTGAGTTTTCCAGTGTTCTATGGCATTGGGTCTGGTGTTGCATGATTATGATTCCATTTTTGGTTCAGTTGAAGACATAAGTATCTTTCCTTGCTTGTCAGATTGTGATTCTAGTGTTACTCCACAGTGTTCTTCAAGTGCTTCTCTACAACAGTCATCTCATTGTAGGGGGGTTTTGTCCCACTGGATTTTCCTTCTCTACCTCATTATTGCATTTGTACTTGGGTACCTGATCAGGCCTTATTGTCAAGACCCATTCATGCTTTCTTACATTCATCTTAGAATTTAGGTCCATGCTTTGTTAGTCTCCCTTACTTGCACTTATGGGGGGTGTTAGTGTAATTAATATTTAATTACACTTGCATAACTTTACTTAGGTAATATTTAATTCCTATGTTAATTTATTCTCATCCTTATCTTGTTGAGCTATCTTGTTGCTCAAGATAATGTTAGGGTTATGCATCTTTGATTTTATAAAGCAAATCATATCTTGTAATTAAGAATTCCTGAATAATAATATTTTGCACATCTTTTGCAAAGCTTTTCCTTTTCTAATTTTCTCTTCTATGGAAGGTTTTTTTTGGTTTGCATTTTAGATCTTGGTTTCTAACAAAACTCCACTGCGGTGTCACAGTTTGGACATGCGGCTTAGTTTGACCTAAACCCTAAATTGTAAAACGACCCACCATGGTGCACTTTACATGTGCAGCTCAGTTTGAAATTAGAACCCTAATTCCAAACTACGTTGTGGCATCGTTATTCATGACTACTACATAGTTTAAGCCCATGCGGCACTGAATCAACTTTCCAGTGGCACTATATTGGACCACTCCTAAAAACCTAGAATCCCAAGCTAATTAATGCGCATGAAAATTGAGAAATGAAGTTGGGTCAAGTTGACTCACTAGTGGTCTAGTGCCAAGTAGCCTTTGGTGTTTGTGTACCCTGTCTGAAATGTGTTGGGGAAGTTGTCATTGCACCATGTCGCGAAGGGGTCAAAGCTAAAAATTGCAAAATATCTAAAGGCTAAATGTGAAAATAAATTGGAAGTGGCCCCTCAAGGCCTATTTGAGCCTAAAAATTAGGGTATTTTGACCCCGTTTAGCCGTCCCACTAGGGTTATGATCCCTTAATCTAGTTTTTACTCGACTAAGGGCCATTTTGCATTGTTTTTTGCGTTTTATCTCATTTTTTGGCATTCTGGAGCCTTTCAAGACCCATCAGGAACCTTGTCTCTCTTTTTCGTGAGATCACCAAAAAATCCAAATTTTCATTTGATCTCTCGAGGGGGCAGTATATCTGCATGTTTTCGTCCATTGGGGTAGTAGTGCGAAAAATTTTGAAATTATAAATTTTTTGAATTTTGATTGAGATAGTTATTCTTTAAACCAATGTAATGAGTACTTTGCTTCAAAGAGGGGAAAAATGTAGACATAAAAAATATACCAACACACTTGATCCTAATTACTAACAACATTTCATCTTGAATCACCTTCTCAGCATGTCATCACTCTTCATCCCTTAATTAAATAAATAATCATTTATTTGATTAAGTCATTCTCTCTTGTTAATTAAATTAATCAATTTGATTTAATTAACCCTGGATCTCTATTTAATTAAAAAAATCAATTTTATTTAATTAATCTCTAAAGTCATCTTATTAAATTAAATAAATTAAACCTTTATCTAATTTAATCTAACAATCACCCCCTTTAGTTAAATACATCAAAGTCTTTATTTAACTGTCTAAATAATTTTCCTCTCAACTTTGATTTATTTAAATCCTAAAATCTAAGTCAAAATTTTCAAATCACTTAACCTCCTCTTATTTAATCAAATTTTGATTAAATCTAATCTTAATCCATGTCCCATCCTCTAGCTTTTGCCACTTGCACATGAAAATACATTTAATTGATTTATTAAATCTCTATTTTTTTCAACTTGGAATCTTTAGGGGAATATTCTTCCAAATTTTAAATCCCTCCAAGTGGATTTGTCCTTCTATCAAGAAATTCATTCCCTCTTACATGTCATTGTGCATTGAGCCAAGTGGCATTTAATTCATTTTTTTTCCCTCTTACATGTTATTTCACTATTTTCAAATTCCACCTAATTGCATTTATGGGAACATTCATCAAAATGTGCACTTCCTTTTGCCATTCACATCTTAACAAGTGATGCCTCCTAATTGGGTGTTGAATGATCCCACATTCCTTCCTCTTTTCTTTCTATAAATAAGAGGCTTCTCTCCTCATTTTGATCATCCACAATTTGAGTAAACTTACTGTTGATCATAAAATCTTGTGCCTCTCCAACAGTCTTATGGGAAATTCAGTGAGTAGGGGACAAATTGCATCTCACTAAATACCTTCAGGTTTTTTTACAAAAAAATTGGGTCTTCTTTTGGGGTTTTGAGATAAGCAAGAAAGAGAAATGTAAATATAAATCATGAAAGGTGATACACCAAATCTTTTACAACATTTCAAACTCAAATTATTCCTATGATTGATATAAAGGACATAAAATCCCACAACCCTTCATTGTTGGAAAGAGAATGAACAATAAAGGCTAACTTCAAGCATAGTGCAGAATTTCAAATCTTTCCGCAAGCAGTGTTCATTGAGGTCTGATCATACTTAAAAAATCCTTAGATTAAAAGAGTAATATTCAAAAATTATAAGAATCATGTCTCCTAATAGAGTATAGAATATAAAAATAACAACTTCAAAGATATCAAAAAATTCCAATGACAGTCTAATTTTTCCTAAAATCACTATTCCACAGCTCACAAGCATAAAGCATAGAAATCTTCTATTTAAACTATCAGAATATAGCTTGAAAGACATAGTGTTTC
Source organism: Sequoia sempervirens (assembly GCA_007258455.2). Lineage (NCBI taxonomy): Eukaryota > Viridiplantae > Streptophyta > Pinopsida > Cupressales > Cupressaceae > Sequoia > Sequoia sempervirens. The sequence continues at coordinate 62,095,347 of VDFB02179234.1, forward strand.
ATTTAAAAAATGATAATATAAAGAAAGAAAGCTTGAAAAATCCCATACATGGATAGTCTCAAAAATTCCCCTCAATAGTTCGTACTTTAATTAAAACTGAACTTTGAAACAAAGGCTAGATTCTAATCTGACAATAGTTTAAACCTTAATAGATATAATTTGCTAGAATAAAGTAGTTCTATAACTTTCTTGTAAAATACAATTGATAAACTTTAATAAAATTAAAAAGAAAGTAGTTTCTCTTTTTAGAGAAAAAAGTTTCCTCTTGGAAAAATACTTTTTTAAAAAGATCAAAATTACATATCTTAATCCAAGAAAATCTAAAATATAAACAATCCTATTCCTTTATCTTTGGTGTCATCGCCTTCCTTTTATATCCACTAAAAAAAAAACACTACCTTGAACTAGAAGTAATGACTGTCAGGTGTTGACGGTTGATAGCACACAATCCGATCAAAAACTCTTGGTTAGGCCACAAAAGATCTCTGCATTAACTCCTCGACTACTGCATTAATTTTATATAGATATTTTAGCAAAGATAAGACCCAAATATGATTAGATCCTAGGAGCAACTACTTGAAAACAAACACAATTGATTGATTGCATTATTGTGAGGTGTCATCTCAAAACTTCCATCACAAAAACCAAAAGAAGAAAAGAAAATCCATCCAGCTTAGACAAACTCCCCAAATAGATATCTTCATAGGAGGTGTAGATAACCCGTGACAAGGAGATGATGTGTCAGCAATGCAAAAACTCTCAAACTTGTAAATATATCTCTCAAGGAAATGTTCGACACACAAACATGTGTCCAGAAACTCCTCCTGAAAGGAAAATAAAAGGGAAAGTTGCACAGCCACCACATGGAACATCACACACATTTTGAATATTTCTTTTGAGTGTCGGTGCACCTAACACTGAAGACATATATTCAAACCCAAAAATAAAATGACTGAGGAAAAAAAACCTTCATAGTTCTAGTGACTTATAGGGGCCTTCGCTTCTATAGAAATTCAAACCTAGGCCTGTAGTTGTTCTTGGAGTTTGATGAAGGTAGCTCTTTGGGCCTCCTAATCTACATTTTTTTGTAACATGAGGGTCCAAATATGTCTATATGTTTGCTCAAGATAAAAAATATCCTTGAATGATATGATGCCCCAACTGGAAGATATTGCACCTAGGTGATAATAGAGTCAAGAGAGAGGATGGATTTTGCACTCAAAATCATACACTATGGGTACAACATTTGAGCTTGGAAGTTTAGCAGTAGCCTCAATCTTACATTGTATTGCCTCATTGACTTTCTCCATTATTAGCATGTCTTCATCTAGGGAGAGAAGTGGAGGAAACTTGAAACCAACCAAGATAGTGAAATCCTTTTTTTATCTTAGTGACTTTTGTTCAAAACCATCTGATGATCCTTGTATTTTCCCACAATTAGGTGGTAGTTGATAATCTCATTGTCTTTGATGGAGGTAACCCTCCAATCAGGAATCACTGCTCCTCTAAGAACCTGATTGATGGAAACACTTAATTTGGAAATAAAACTTTATGAGTCTGCCACCCGAGGTGAACATGTTTTTATGAAATGGTTAGCCATCAGACCAACTTTGGCATTTAGTTCATGTACATCCTTTAATAACTGTAAGGTGGGTCCTAGTACACACACACCAGCCCATATATGCTCCCAATACATAGCCACTAACATTATCATTACGAAAAAGGATCTAGAACTCCTTATAGTAGTTAACTCCTCCTTCCAATGAGCTTCTCTTACTCTGGTATCTTCTTCTATTTGACCTTTCTCTTAAAGAGAATTTTTCAACTCAAAGCTTAGTCTTCTGACTTCTTGTCTTGACTCCTCTACTTCAATCTAGACTCTTCATAGATCATCAACATTTTAGGATTTGGGATCAACCAAATCTTTCTTTAATTTTTCATTTTTGGCACGAAGACGAACCTATTCATTTCGAGTATCTACAAGCAACTTAGACATGTATCCTTGTTGGCCTTGAATTTTTTTTACACTAGCCATTTCAACATCTTTAGCTTGGACCTCATTCTATAGCCTACTCACTATCCCTTTCACAATTTCCAACTCAGCCTCATGCTTCCTTAATTTCCTATCTAGTTGTTCATAATAAGCACATACCACCTTTTGTGTGGCTTTGGCTAGGACCATTTTATCATGTGGGTGAGTTTCACTCAGATCCAAACCCATGGCATAAATGTCATAGTCCTCCATTTACATTTTCTCTTTGGGCTTGGAAACTAGCATCCTCATTGTGGTGATAAGAAGGGATGTCCACTCTTCATTAAAACAAGCTTCAATCCTCTTGGTGGTAGGCCTTTCAACACTCTTTGATAATATTTTCAATTTCTTGGTCTTTCAGGCCTCTTTGGTGGAATTGAAATGACCTTGAAGAGTATGAGGTACATCAACACTCTAAGCTATGATGGGGGCATTAGGGGGTAGTCCAAACAAGGTGATAGTATGGGAGACTTCAAATACATGAGCATGAGGAGATGCAAATGGTAGTGTGATCATAGAAAAAGGGGGAATGCCAAAAGGAGCATGGGAATAAAAAATAGGGGAAAAAGTAGAAAAAGGCTAATGGAGAGGCATTTTCCTACAAGTAGACGGGCCAAGAGTAATAGGAAAATTTGTAGTCTTGATGATTTCAATGGGTGCTTCAGACAAAACAACTAATGGCACAACAATAGCCACAGTGGATAAAGTCTTCTCGATGTTCGAAAAAGTTTCAACAGGTTCATTTTCAATGGTAGGGGTTAAATTTATTGCTCCTAGTTTAGGAACCGAAGATGGGGAATTTATTTAAATAGGAAGAGACTGGGGTTGTACCAAAGATGAAAAAATAGGAAGAAGAGGGCCTGGAGCAAAACTTACCTAAGCTTCAGTCGATGAAACATTCTAGAAGATGGACTCCACTTCTTTATCTATATGGATTAGTATATCATGGGTACTTAAGTCTTGGATCTTCCTCTATTTCACACAATTAGAGCCATCACATTTCGATCTCCCTTTAGGGGTTTCATTTGATATTCAGACATTAGCAGCGACTAAGGATATTTTTGGAGATTGTCAGGCCTCTTTCTCTTTGCTTCAAGATTTAGATGTGGACGGAGCCTGTGGATGCCGTAGTCCCAAATTTCTTTAGTTGTCAGGTTTCTGAGGTCTAGGAATTAGGATTGGAACTTGTTCCTCTTCAATTTCGTGGTTGGTCTCAAGATTGCTATTGTTAGAATCAACTTTCCTATAATATGTGTGTTCAAACTCTTCATCGAGCGAGAAGTTTCCAAACAAAATGTTTGGATTCCTCATCTCTTGTCAAAACCTCAAAAAGTCTCTCTTCTTTCTTTGTAACTATCCCTTATGCCACAACTGCATATCAAGATATTTTCTCATTGGGAGATTCCTCTGGTATTGTGCTTGGGGCTCATAAAAAACTTAGCCATCTTGATTGTTCCTCTAGTATATGAGCTAGGTCGATGTATATTTCTACATTCTCTTGGGTCAGATTTCTCCTTCTTTGGAAATATTCCTTGAACTCATGCCTTAAGCTGAAATGCCCATTTGGGTTATAATTCCACTTGTCACAAATGAGGACCAATCCTAGAGCAACCAAATTATTCTAGATCTCATCCTCCACTTTCCATTTTCTTAATACCACTTGAATTTTTGCAATCATAAGGGGAAGATTGAAAAGCTTTGCATTATTCCTTCCCACACCATTACTTAGATTATTGATAGCAGATACTTGTCAGCAAGCCTGCAATGCGAAATTTTTATCTATCACAAATATGGGGAGTCAGAAATCTTCCCCAGGGAAACCATGAAACCAAATGAAGGTGAAATATTCACCAAGGAAGTAATCCATTAGGATAGGTGGATGTTTTATTCATTTGATAACTTCCTAAGAAAAACAACCAATGGGGTAAGGAAGTAAATCTTGCCGCATTGGTCTCAAAAAATAATCTACCAACTGATAGTAATCTCCTATTCTTGAAAACATGTGGCTCCGCACAAAAATTTGCTAGATATAACCTCTCTCATCTATCCTAGAAATTGGAACATTTCTCCCTAGCCACTCAAAATTTTGATGTAATAACAAATGGACTAGGATGGAAGAATACGTGAACTTGGACTCCATACTATAGTTTCTTGATTGTAGCTTCATATTTCCAACCATTACTTCAACAAAATCGTAGTGTCTCTACACTCTTTCTCTTTTGAACACAAGGGCTAGGGAAAACTGGAAGGGGTTAACCTCTTAATCATCACCAAGACCAGAAACCCAGGCCAACATCAAGAATATAGATTGTGTATCCTTCTTGAATTTTCTTCGTGATAGATGCCAGCAAATTTTTTGGTCATTCCTTCATTTCATCTTCATAAAAACTTGTTTTCCTAAACATATCTTCCCCCAGGACGTCCATCTATTCTTAATTAAAAAGGTCTGGACCCCAACCCATAGGGATACATAGCATATCCCATATAGCTTGGGCTGAGATGGCGATCTTGACCCCATGGCCCTCAATAGTCTTTCTATTTTTGTTAAACCTTTTTGCACATGCGTCAACCAACTCTGGGCATGGATGAACAATAGGTAGCACAAAGTATGGTAGGCCAATGTTCCAAAGCCAAAATGAAAAACCCTTTATAGACTCATGGCCTAGCATCCTCTAAAAAGCACCTTCCCTAATATTTTTAGGGTTGGTGGATAACCAAGGGTCATAAACATTATTAGTTATATCTTGAACTGCCTCCCTTATTAAAATGTGTTTGTCAAGTTGAAACTTCTTGCAGTATTCAAATGGTCATTCTTCTGGCACTGGGGCATTAACAAATGAGTAATTCCCAAATATATATGCATAACTGGATCTTTTGTTTACTACTTTTTCCTGCCTACCATAGGTAGATGCTTCTGCCATGATTGCTTGAAAGTGATACAAAAACTCTTTGGTTACAATAACCAATTTTTCTTTGCTAAAATTAACCTACTTTTGGGCATAATTAATTTTAGAGTTTTACATGTAGTTATGAGTTTTCTACTATTGATGACTTATTAAATGCTACCATTGGGGAATATGTGTAGATGGGAGATTTGTATCCCTTGGGAAATCTAAAAAATTCATAGAAATGGAATTAGTAAATTCCTTCTACCACCTCTTGTTTCCTTTAACTCATTACCTTGGAAAGCATGCTTTTCATCATATGGAGCATGTTGAGATGACACAAGGTACTTTTGAAAAGAGGTCTTCATTAATTTGTTAGAGCTTTAGCAGGTTAATCAATGTCTCTTCTCATTAGTGGATAGGTTGGCACTTATGATGGCAAGGATGCACATCAACCATCAATGTATTAGGGAATTTACTCCCCAATGCCCAAATTTATTTCTCAAGGTGTTATGATAGATCCTCCATACGATTTTCCAACCTTGCCTCGTTTTTCCTAAAAAAATTGTTGTCCAGCCAAAAATAAACATCTCATTGGAGAAATTTCTTTGTTAGCCTTTTCTATATATATCCACACCACATTTTGTTACATTCATTCAAACATATACTTCTCTAACTTAGTTGTCCTTCCCCCTACTCCTTCTCTGCCATTTTTCAATGTTGTCATGATGTCTACTGGTCTTGGCACCCCTATTCAGCTCCTTCTATGGAGACCATAGGGCTACTTTGCAGGAGTGATTACTGATAGCCATATCAAGTTCTTTGTGAATAATTTTGACCCATTGGTCATGACTACATTCAAGTGGGTCATTGACATGGACTACCTTACTAACGAGAACCAGTTGTGAAGCAATTATAACATGCTCTCTCACTTTGTGGGTCCACTATTGGACCTAGGTGTGGCCAAACCCAAGATAATTGTACTATTTTAGAAGATGTTCGACACTTCTCTGATGGAAGGGCTTGGAAAGATAGTGCAAGTGGCCATTCCAGGAATTAGCATTCCAAGCACCATGGACCTTCAAAGGTTTGTGGACTTTAGGGTGGACTTGCCTTGGTTGCCTTTCCTAACTAAATTTTGCACCATGGATGTGGAGGTGCACCATTTCTCTTCTCAGCCAATAGCCACTTTCCTTCTATGGGAGTACAGTGTGGAGAAAGTTCCAGGGATTTCCTAGAAAAAGCATTTTAGTTACCTAGTGCAACTTTGTAGTGAGTAGACCCTGGGTCTAAACTACATGGCTCACTTGCATTGTGTTTTCTTTCCCTTTCTTGTAACCTATCTAACAAATGAAGAAGAAGAAGAAAAAGGAGAAGTAGAAGCTAAGTACGAATCATTTTTACTTTGTCATTGGAGGTGAAAAGAAGGAGAAAAACTAACTATCTGGTCATCGCCTCCGATTTGACAACTTTTGCTTTGCTTCACTTTTTGGGTTTTTCTCAAGAGGGATTTAAATGATATTTATGAGCCTCAGGCTATATAATACATTGTAAATTTTTGTCAATGAACATAATATATTATAGCTCTTATTCTCCCTTGTGTTATTTTGGGCCTTATTCTAATTTTTTTGAAATAATTACAAAATTTTAACATATGGTACATAACTGCTAAATTTTTTAAAAGAGCTATGCATTTTTTACTAGAAAGTTCTCAAATAAATACCACTCACCAAAAAATCTATAAAACATCTCTTTGAGTATGTATTCTTTCACCTTTTCACATGTGTTGTTTTTGAAAGGTCTCTTCTATAGCACTTTGGAATTGATCGATCATCCTAGCTTTGTAACAAGTCTGTGGTACTCTTGCACTAACCTTCTTCTGGGTGAGAATTTTCTTCATCAAAACATCATCTGATTGTTTGATGATGGTAAATTGTAGGTCCATAGGCTATTTCCCTTTCTCTTTTTGGCCTTAGGATTTTTGTTGAGTTTTTGTACATCAATTTGTACTTGAAAAACTTGGGGGCTGATTTGGGGTAATTTGATTCATCGATAGGGGAACTCATCTATGATGGTTCCCATCTATTTGAGTTGAAAATCTAACACATTGGATTGCCACAATTAAGTTCTTAATGGTTGATTTAGTCGAACTACCCCCTTTCACATCATAATATGTTGAAGTCTTCATAAAAACCTTGTATTTGATAACAAAATTTGACCCTTGTGATTCTACCAGCTCTTCTGTACTAAAAGGTGTGATGTTTTTAAGTAGACCCAACATGGATCTTATCTTCCTTAAAAGCTTATCTATTTTTCATTTTTTCTTATCTAGCCGATTGATAACCACTATGCCCTTGGGAGTTTTTTGGAAAGACACCTCTTTGATCATCAGAGAAAATGAGATTGAAATTCTCATGAAATCTAGTATGAATCCTTGAGTGAGGGTAGATTTACTCAAAATAAAGCTGACATTTAATTCTAAGCTTCAAACTATCTCAAAAATTTCTATTCTTGAGGGTACGAACATTTCCCACTTGGTGGTAGATTTCATCCTTAGTCAATCGGATCCAATTATAGAGACTTTATTCTCCCTTGAGGACTTATGTATCAATAATGAGATTTATTCCCTGCTTAAAGCTTGGGAGGAATGCCACATCAATGTTAGGGAATAATGATTATCCAACAAAATTCTTCCCAATTTGATGAAAACCTATATTTCCAAGAAGCTTTCCTTCGAGCAGACTATCCTTTGTCTCTTCTTAGTTGACCTAGGCCCTTTGTCTAAGGTAGACATTAGATGGATTATACTCAGGTCATACCCTTTGAGATCATATCTACAACATAATTCTTTTAGCTTTCTTTTATCCCTATGAGAGGTCCTTATGCCAACTGCTAATTTTTTTTTCCCTTTCTGACACTAAGCTTGATGTAATCCCTTGAAACTATAGAGAATTTTTTCTTTGTCAAATCAAAAAATTGATTCTAAGTGTGTTCTGATAAGAAATGTCTAACAGATGTTTCCATCTTAAGGTTGGGAATTTCCTTGCATGCTGAAAGTTTCAAAACTTTCAATGAGGTTTCTTATATCCTATTTTTGGAATCTTAGCCTTGTATTTGTTGTGGTCGCTTTCTCACAGATCTAGCTTTCTATGAATTCTAAATTTTTGACAACTTGCTTCACACTCACACCTACACCTATTTGTTCTGCTAGATCCAATCCCACTAGTAGAGCATGGAGACAGAAAACAATAAGCTTTGAGGCACATCAATCCCATTGGAAATATCAATCAGGCACTTATTCTGGGGTCAACATTACACTTGACACCATTAAAGGGTATGATCCACACATTATTATAAGATAGATCATCGAGCTCTTTTGAACTCTTCATTAGTTTTGGATAGGCCTAATCTTTGTCAAAAATCACATAGGCACTTAGCCCTATTGCATAGAAGTTACCAAATGGATTAGAATCAATGAACTAATTTGGCAGCATCTCTTCTTCCAAAATCTTCTCATTTCTACCTTCTTCTTCTGTAGGAATTTCCACACAATACCTCCCTTGGTGGAAAGTTGGGGTATCATCAAATTTGAAGCATAGATTTTCATCATCTATGATATGTTTAGGATACAAGGATTCAGATAGAATCGTCATCTTTGTTCCATGTTTGGTTCACAATTTCAAGTGGGACTAGTCAAGTGCCAGGTATCCTCCAAGTTTGGTAGTGAAATCTCTTCATAAGCACATTCTAAAAACTAGTGGAATTTCAATTATTACTACTTCCTGAGTGATTTTTTGGCTTGGATATGAGAAGAGGTTTAGGGAAAAATCCCTTATCTGACCAATAGTTAGGACTTTCATTTCATCAAGTTGCATCATTCCCTTGTCAAGGGCCTTGTGTTGGAGTTTTAGAGCATCTACCACTTGCTTGGGAATAACATATGTGCTAGCTCCCAAATTAATCATATTATAGTGCAACAATTTATCTTCTACTATAAGCATACAAAATAATGGCATAGGTTTTATTCTGCTTTCATCTTTTTCTTCAACACTATCCACATTATTTGTATAAGTTGTTGATTTTATAGCTTGAGGTGGAAATATGAATCTATCATTTCCACTTTGATTTCTTAACTGAGTCATGGTCTCCTACACACTTTTTCCTTCTACTTTCAATGCTTCCTAAAGCAGAGTTTGTTTCTTAGGAATTGATATAATGTCCCACAATAAAATGCTGGCAGGTGCCTTCTTCAATTTCTCCACTATGTTAAGCATCCCAATAGTTTGGGTCTTTGACTTGAACATTGGTATCTATCTTTTCTTTGGGAGAAAACATTCCATCGAGGCCAGACCTTGTACTTTATTCACCTCATTTTCTTTTGAGGGCTGATTATGTGGTCGTAAACTAGGTCAGACAATGGGCGGAAAGGCCTGGTTCTTTGAGGGACACAAATGAAATTTTTGCGGATGTGGTAGAGCTTGTTGTACATATTCTCCTATGTTCAAAATTCTAATCATCAAGGGTTCATTTGCAAATATAGCTTTGTCTTCCTCCAACCATGAGAAAAGAGCTTGGTTGGGCATAATGTCCAATTCTTGTTCAAGGGACATTCCTTGCATTTGTGCCCTAAGATGAGCATTTTCCATTTGTGGTGACTCTTATCATCATCATTTGGGAACATACCCTTACTCCTCTGTTTTACCACCTTTTGCTTCATATTTCCCCTTGGACAATTTTAGGGCATATGGCTATCATTGCATGAGAGGACAAATTGTAATGGTGAAGCAATCAAAACTATCTAATTTTTTGACAAAAACTATTGACCTCCTCCTCTGTAATATCCTTGATAGGAATTCTCTTGGTAAGGGGGTTTTCCTCGACCACAGACCTCAGTGGTTATTTTTGGAGGTGTTGCTTGTTGCCATTGATAGTGACTAATTCATTACAAAAATTATGCATTAGATCTTTTATATCAATGATATCCACTGCCATTGATGAGATACTCGATGTGCTAGCTTGAGTGGTAGGGTATTCATTCTTAGGCTGCAGGGCAACCAACATTAATTATGTGGTGGGAGTGCATGGATAGGCTTCGTCTTGGCAATTGTTGAAGATTTCTGAGAATATTGGCATTGGTGGTCGAGGCAGAAGTTTCCCAGCATTGATCAGGGTAATCTCTACATGCATGGTTGCCATCTTGTATGCATCAGGTAGGGTGTTCCCTCCCATGGAGGTTACCATAAGTGTGATATCTAGATTGATGGACGTTAGGCAGAACATGAAAGCCATCGCAACCTGTGGTCGAGTAGTCACAAGAATCCTTTTCCAGGTCTTATGAAACCTGGTATTGAAGTTTCTCATGGATTTAGTGGGGCCTCTCTTGATGGTGATTAGTTGCTGCAGTAGTGAAGAACAATCTCCCTTTTTAGAGAATCATTTGAATGGGTGTTGTTTGAGCTGGACCCAAGAAATATTGGAACTTGAGGCTAGAGATCGATACCAATCTTGAGCATTTCCCTTAAAAGAGGAAGCTAATAGTCTTAAAGTGATGTTATCCTTTGATATGTTGTGTACCCTACATACCTCTACTATATCTTGAAGGTGTTCAGAAGGGGTTTTGAAATCCTCTCTAGAGAATCTTTGAATAGCCTTAAGGGCATTAGCCAGTATGGAATGCCATACATCTAGGGGTGTGGGTGGTCATAATAGACTGCCATTGTCCCATGTTACAAAGTTTCTAGGAGTAGGAGGAGGTACTTGAGACATTAGGAAAATATTTCTATGAATCAGGTATACATGCAAACTTATCTAGAAATTTAAACATCTGGATGGAGTAGATAAGGCTCTTGATGAGGAGATTTGACTTCTTGCTCCATCAGTCCTTATAGGCGATACAAAACCTATGGTTATTCTCCTTCTAGGATTTGAGGTAGGTAACTAGGAGTACTAGAAATGACCACTAGAGGATGCTCTCATTTAGACTCTAGGCATGAAATTTCCAGTTGCTTCCTTAGCCTAATTTAAGAAATATTTTTTACTTCTAATTAGGCATTTGGAAAAAATTTAGTCCCACCAGGTATGCCAAAGAAAGAATTGTTGATCATCAAAGCTTGCACCTCTCTGATAGTCTTATGGGAAATTTAGCACGTGGGGGACAAATTGCATCTCAATAAATACCTCTGAGCTTTTTATAGAAAGTCAACTTTTCTTTTGGGGTTTTGAGATAAGGGAGAAAGAGAAATGTAAATATAAAACATGAACAGAAATGCACCAAAGCTTTAACAAAATTTCAAATTCAAATTATTCCTATGATTGACATAAAGGAAAAATAATGCCACAACCCTTCATTGTTGGAAAGAGAATGAAGAACAAAGGCTAACTTCAAGCACAATATAGACTTTCAAATATTTCCTTAGGCAGTGTTCATTGAGGTCTGATCAAACATAACAAATCCTTAGAGTAAAAGAATAATATTCAGAAATTATAAGAACCATATCTCCTAATACATCATAGCACAGAAAAATAACAACTTCAAATATAATGGAAAAGTCAAAATGACATAGTCCAAATTTTCCCAAAATCACTATTCATTAGCATAAGCATAAAGCATAGAAATTTGTTATTTAAACTATCAGAATATAGCTTGCAAGACATAGTGTTTCATTGAAAAAATGATAATATAAAGAAAGAAAGCTTGAAAAAGGCCATACATGCACAGTCTAAAAAATTCCCCTGAATATTTCATGCTTTAATTAAAATTGAACTTTGAAACAAAGGTCAAAAGACAATCTGACAATAGTTTAAACCTTAATAGATATAATTTTCTAGAATAAAGTAGTTCTATAACTTTCTTATGATATATTGTTCATAAACTTTATGAAAATAAAAAAAGAAAATAGTTCCTCTTTTTAGAGAGAATAGTTTCCTCTTCGAAAAATCCTTTTCTAAAAAGAGCAAAATTCTAAATCTTAATCCAAGAAAATCTAAAATCTAAAAAATCCTATTCTTCTATCTTTGGTGTTGTCACCTTCCTTTTATAGCCATTGAAGAAAGAAAACACTTCCTCGAACTAGAAGTAATGACTGTCAGGTGTTTATAGTTGATAGCACATGATTTGATCATAGACTCTTGCTTAGGCTGCAAAAGATCTCTACATTAACTCCTCAACTGCTACATTAATGTTCTCTAGATATTTTAGCAAAGATAAGACCCAAATATGATCAAATCCTAGGAGCAACTACCTAACAACAAACACAATTGATTGATTACATTACTACGAGGTGCCATCTCAAAACTTTTGTCCTAAGAACCAAGAGAAGAGAAGAAAAACTAGCTAGCTCAGACAAACTCCCCAAATAGATATCTTCACAGGTAGTGCAGATATCCTATGACAAGGAGATGATGTGTCAGAATTGTAGAAACTACTGAACTTGTAAATATAGCTACCAGGGAAACATCTAACAAGAAAATACGTATCTCGAAACTCCTCTCGAAAGGAAAATAAAAGGGAAAAGCTGCACAACCACCACATGGTGCATTGTGCACCTTTTGATATTTCATTTGAGCACAGGTGCACTCAACACCGAAGACATTTATGCAAACCCAAAAATAAAATGATTGAGGAAAAAAAAAATTACACTTACTATACTCAATTTCATCTTCAATCATATCCATCTTCATCCATTTCATCAAGTTTATAGCTAGATTATGCAAGTTTTTCATCATGGAGCTCCATTGAATCTTCATCAAAGTGCATCATTCATCAACATTGCATCATAGGAGTTGGGAAAGGACCACTTTCCACATCAAATTGGCACCAATTCCCCTATGGGATCAAGAGTTTTCTTTACATTGAATAAGATTTGATAGTTTTTTTTTTTATGTTTTCTTATGTTCATTTCATTTCTTTTTCTTTGCAATTTAAATGGATTTCATGCGGAATCTTGATACTAACTTGCATTTGATCTAATTATGTGTTTGTTTGTTATGTTTATGTAGGTCTAGGAGCTTGGTTCTGTAGTTACATCAGTGACTTCTTTCTGTGTAGTAGGGCAAGAAACTTCCAGACACATATTCCCTAAGCCACCATCATCTATTAGTCTAGTGGTAGTCTTCAATTTTTTGGGTTTAGGAGTCCTCTTAAGTAGTTGAAATACTATATCTTGTCTAAAGAGGTCTAGCTGTATTGCCTTTCTCTTCTTTGATAGTGTTTCTTCAAGCCAAATGGGAGTAGTAGGAATAGTGAAAACCCTAGAACTATAAGAATCAAATAATGTGCTCTTTGTTGGAGTTTGTCTTTGTACACCTTGTGATGAAGTTGGAGAAGACCTAAATTGTAGGGGATCATTTACCTCTCTAACATGTGATGAACAATGGGATGAGGAGAAATTTTTTATTTTGATGTTTCCTAAATCCTCTTCTCCTTCTTCAATCTCTTTATATTTATCCAAGTGAGGTAGATCAAGGATGTCTTCTCCACAAGTCTGTTGGAACAGGTTCTTAGGAGGAGGATCATCATCACCATCACCTTGAGCTCTAGATGGCACTAGGAATGAAGCTAACCTAGAAGTCCGTAAAATTACAGGGGGTTGGATACTTCCTCCTATAGCTTGAGTATCTTGTAACATGGTTTGAAGGTAGGATTTCTCTGTTTTCTTTTTAGCAACCCATTCTTGTGTCCTCTATAAGACATCTTCAATCCTTGCTATAATTGTTTTGATTCCATTATTATTCCAATTTGTACCAAGCATAGGTCAATGATTTATTAGCTTTATAAAGATTGGATCCACTAAATTTGATCCATCATCTTCAATATCCTTTACATCCCATCCTAGACTATAAGTGATTATTTGTCTCATAGACAACCTCATCTAAATTTTCTTTCTCACTTCAAATTCATCAAATTAGTTAGCCCAATAATCTTCTAAGTTAGGTAGGTGAAAGAAACTTGGACCTAGATTCAGAGTTTTTTTCACATAGCATTTTAGAACAAAGGGAAAGAATTCAACAAAAAATTGCAAGGTATGCTTAGATTTTTCCCTTTCAATGTTCAAAGAATCTGACATGAAATTAAAAGTAAACAAACCAAAACCAATAGGAACTAAATAGTTACCCTTTTGTGCTCCTAGCATCTCTTATTCACATCAGTAGGTTTTCCACAGAATTCAATCATCACAAATTTATCCTCTAGGTTCCTAGGGAGTTTTATAGGAAAACACTGAAACTATCAATTGTTATGTAAGAAAACCTTTCAAACTAAATAAAATGACTCCTATTAAATTTAAAAAATTGCATGACTTCTAGCATGAGTCTCATATAAAATTTTCCTTGTAACTCTCGAGTCATCCTCGTGGTGAAGGTGTTAGATATCTATTTTTTGATGAAGGAAAAACTTACTAGATTGTAGTTTTTGAAGGTAATTGAAAATAAATACCTATTCATAGGGAAGGTCACTTGGCCTCAAACCTAGGCAAGGTCTAGTGCTAACATTGGCATAGATTAAGTATGAATACATGTGGAAAGTCTTATTAATTGTAAAGGAAACAAGCAAGCTATGCATTCTATCACTAATGAGCTATGCCCAATCTTAAAATTGGTGTCCTTCAAGAATAATTTGGATGAAAAAAGTACATACAATATTGAAAACCATGAGCATCTTCATTTCTCTTGAGTTTGTGTAATAATATCACAATATCTGATGTTTCCTCCATGAAGTAGTTTTTGTGTAGATTTTGTGGTAACTGGGGTTTTCTTCTCTTGGGATTTGATAAACAATTCTTCACCATCTCATTATGGTAGAAACCTTTGTTGGTTGAGAACTCAAATTGACAATTAGTAAAATCTAGGGATGAGAAATTTTCCATCTCAAGGATTCTCAAACATGAAGAAAAGGTGGTTCTTTAAATTTTAACCACCAATTTTTTATCTTTTGTTCTAATCTCATGGGACTGAGATTCATAGTGCTTGATACATTCGAGGGTCAATTTTGGGCATTGCACTGCTATGGGGAAAGCGGCTACCTCAATTAATCCACTATCGACAACTTGTGGTGTAATAGGTGATAGATTTGGTTTATCAAATTTTCCCCTAAATTCATCCCAATTTATCTTTTGTACTTTAGTATCCCCCATCTCATGAACAATACAAATTAACCCAGAAGTGTATTCATATCCCTAAAATTTGTACCTCATGTTGGCTAGGTTATTAGGGTTTGTATACAATTACACTAAAATAGATTATAATGCTAAAAAATATTACAAAATTTAATCTGCAACTTAAGATGGCTACTAAACTAGGTAGGAATAAATACCTTAAATAGTTGTAGAATTCAAGGATAAAATTTTACACTAGCACACTTTGCTTCAACAATATTTCCTAGTATCATAGTTGAGTTATGCTCTTCTCAATTAGCTCAAATTTCCTTTTATCACTCCAAAATAAATGTGCAAGTAGACATACATTTAATGGTACTCTTTTTTCAAATTTGTTCATGTAACCTTTCACATCATCACCTCATTATAGCTACCTTTTGAAAGTTTTAAAAGTGAAATGAAGAAAAATTGGGTCACTAGAATGAAACATATGATTGACCTATTTCTGTCTAACTTCATTCAAAATATGTGTTATAGAGGATAGATCTAAATACTAACCAAGATATCTATTAAAATTTAGATTTGGAAGGGATAAAATGTTGTCCACCTATCATCAAAGATTCTTTTTTAGACCTCACTAAGGACTCATTCACCCTATGGTGAATGGGTCTTGGCTAGCACTCCAAAAAAATTGTTTGTAGGTCCCGTTCCACTATATCTGCACTCCTAGATTACTAGTTTTCACTATTGGATAGCCAAAAATAAATTTTGAAGAATAGTTTTCATGAAATTGTAAGAATGGTTACAACTTTGAGTACTTTTTAATTTTTATTCATTAATAGATCTGCAACCTAAAATCTGGAAACATACATCAAGAGATAAAAATGTTGTTTGTTAGGTGAATAGGGGTTTTACTTGGTCAAACCCTACTTTGGTAAATAAACCTTATGATGAAAAAATGAAACATGAAGGATGAAACATGATACATGAAAAAATGTTACCTTGTTTGAAACCTTGGATAAAAAATCTACAAACTAGCATGAAGTGGCTTCAATGAATATAGATCTTGATCATGAAACTTGATGTGAAACAATTCCTTTGATATATGCTTGATAGATCTTGAACGCTAAATCACCACATTAGCTCAACAACATGCATGATGCATTATGAATTTGACATGATGAAATGAATCTTGATTGCTTCAATAATATTGTACAAATATGCCTTTGAATGCCTTCCCTTGAATTATTCTATAAATCTCTCAAGATAATTCTCTCATGAAGTCATAAAATTCTCAGGTGAAACACTGTGAAATAACCTTATATTTATACATATATTATCATTAATTCCTAAAATTTAGATATCTCAATCCAAAATCGAATTATATGTTTTAAATCATTAAAATATTCCTAAAGACATATCCAAAAGAGGGGTCCTAGGTCTAAGTGAGTGTTATTTCTTAAACTTGCACCTAAAGTAAGCTATGAAACTTAGTTAGCTTGAGAAAAATGGGAGCATTCTCTAGTTGTGGGTCACCCAAACTGAGAATGAACCTTCAGATAGGCTGGCTTCCTAGCTAGTTATATCACCTAAACTACTGATTTTTTGAAAGCAAAAGGGAGAAGGAATGCTTAAAAATGATAAATTTGAAAGCATAAAATGAAGTGATACACCAAACATAAAGGGATACAATGGTATTTAGAACTCAACACTCAACTTGAAAGTGATTAAAAATAAGTTTGCACAACCTATTATAGTATGTTTATGCATAAATATTTTATTGATATATCAAATACCTCAACTTATAAAAGGAAGGAAGACTTCACAATTATCAATTAGCTTTTATTTTATAGACAAATCAATAACTTGAATAAACACACTAATCACAGAAAAGGTATAACATATGAGATAAAGTTATAAGGAAATTAAGATAACCTTCACATATAACTTGATCAATCATTAAACATACACTAAATTGTATGAATAAATATGAAAGAGTTTATCACCCAAAATAAATAAGGTATTCACTGTATTACATATCTCATGATTTACAAAAGTATGCCAATACTATAGCAAAAGACTGTAAAAGTCAAATTGTCTCCAATCTATATAATCAAAAATCCTTTCAAATGAGTTACAAATGTTTTTAAATAACCAACACCATGTGATTCCATCAAAAAAGGATCTAGAATCTTCATTTTTTTAAGCCTTTAAAAATCCTAAAATCTAGCTTTTAGATATACTCGAAAAGAGCTCCAAATAGATGAAAAGGTCAAACTTGACCATGCCAAACCATAAAAGCACCCCAAAAATGATCCAAGTTGAGTAAACATGTCTAAATTCACTCCAAATGCTCCAAAAAGTAAAATAAAGACTCCTACATTCCTTCCTCATGTTCAAAAACTGATACCAACCTTCCTAGATGCTTGGCATGGCATAAATGAAATCATATCTTCCATTTTTCCTCATGACTTGGTCATACGTTGAGAGCTAATTCCACCATTATTCTTGCATTAAAATAACACTAAAGTCTAAATGATTTATAAAATACTATCAAGGCTTAGTATTTTACAATTTCAAATATATGCAAAAATAAAAGAAATAAATTAAAATTCTTAAAAGACTTCCATCGAAGAGAAAACAAAAAGGCATAAGACTAAAAAGCTTTAGCCCATGGGCACAATAATTTTTATATGCATTTTAATACTTAGGAAAAAAAGCTTAAACTTCATCGACACCTTTTTAGGGTTTCAACCCTAAATGAAATAAAACAAAAATAATGAAAAATCATTTTATTTGTTAATTTGAAGCCTTTGAAAGAAGCTAAGGTCACCGCCATGAAAGAACCCTGGGCTAAGTTTTGAACTTGAGAATTTTGCATCCCTATGTCTTGTTTTTTTTTAAGGTTTCTTGAAGATCTTCTTAGAAAAATACATGGTAAGTCATCTTTTATCTTTAGATTTTGGAAATTTTCTCCATTTTGAAAGCTTCTAAAAGCTCTTAGGATGTGGCCTCTCTTTCTTTTCTAATGGTTCTATTTCTATTTTTCTCTTCTTCCAATTAATGTCTTTCTTTATTTGAAGTCGGTATTGAAGAGTTTTCTTGAAACTTAAAATGCAAACACTAGATGAATTCTCCTTTCTTATATATAAACATTGTTTGATATGAGGGACCAAAATGATTACAACTAAGAATACATACTTTTTTTCCATTTGTAATGAAGGAAAATCATAATTTTATAATGAAATCCTTTTGTATTTATGAGACTGTAGTTGTTCTTTCTATTTTCTAGAAAAGATAGGGTAAAAATGACTCTTATATGTCTTTGCAGGCCATAGTCACATCTTTGCATTTTGAGGGTAAACCCTAGGCCATGGCTCCTATAAGATGTTTACCAATAATCTTGAAATCTCCTTAGTTGATATTCATCAAATTTTGAGGAAGAAAAGACATTCCCATACCTTGGTCATGAAAAAAGAATGGAAACATTATTACTTTGTATGGTATTTTTATTCTATGCATTCTCAGTTAATGATTTAACCTTGTCGACTTACTCACCAAACACCAATGAGGTGTTTCAGTGAATCCATGCCCATGGGTTCATATGTAACATGTTGAATGTGACTGTTGAAGGAGCTATGTGCAAGAGAAAATGCAATTATCACCTATCCCTACAGTAACATCTTGAATCATCATATTTTTAAATTTTTATATATTGTGAATTCTATTACCACTTGGAATTTTAGTCCTTGTGCTTTAACATCATTGCACAACATTCAAAGTGTATGAAGCTTTCCTACTGTTGGTCAAAGTTATATTTCTTAGAGTAATATTTGTGCATCCATTTTCATGATTGTTACTTCTTTACCTCACATTCACTATCTCCCATTCTCCTTTTAATAGTTCATTGAAAAAATATGTTCACTCTTATCTTGGCTACACTATAAAACTTTTTCTTGCAAACATATCATCTATATCCATGCATAACCCTAATAACATTTGATAGATCTTTTCATTTTAAACTTTGTTTATCAATAGGAGCAAATCTATGTTTTCTCAATGGAAAAGATCATTCATAGGCTATTCTCATACTATGCCTTCATGAAATAGCATATTTTTGTACTTCTCAAACCTATTCTCATATTGATATTGGACACACCCCCTTATGATTCTCTTTCAAAAATTCTCTTATTGTCCAATGAGCATGATGACCAATAGATGAACATGTTAGTTTTTCACTTATGTGAAACAAAAAATTAGATCTACCTTGAGACACCTATTACTCTGGGAATTCTTTATGATTTACATTAGGCGGGTATATATCATCTAGGACAGTGAATAAAAACTTGCTTATCATAAATGATATACACTTTTTTTTAGTAGAGCATAAAGAGTTAATAATCTTTTAATGCTTCTATAAAACACAACAAAGCACACTAGGATCAACCCTTGTGGGAGCCACATTTACCCCTACATGCTTAATTGGATGAAATAGTAACAATACTTGACCTATATCTCCACATGAAACAAACAAGTTAAAAAAAATGCATTTTTTAGGTGTGTATGTTGATCTGATGGTTTTCCTAGACACCTAAAGTATGCATTTCTTATTTAATGCACATTGAGATTAGTCTATACATGCATAGGTGTTTTTTCATGTAAGGTTTATGATCATCCATTGCTTAGAGCATTGCTCTAACACCATTTCTATTGCCAAATGTAGGAACTAGGAATAATGAGGAACTAGGAGGGATATGTATCTTGGATGAACAAAAATGAAAGACAACACCGAACTAGTCATTCTCCTTATATGCACATTTTATTTCATTTACTTATTCATGTATATGCTTTTCTTAATTTGTACTGAATAAGCAAAAATTAATCTCACGGCTTGTGTGAGACAATGTACACTTTCAAATTCAATAAAGATATTTCTTGTTCATAAAAGACTTGTATGAATCTTTCCTATGTTACATGCATTTGTGTAAATGTAGTAATTTGTAAAATATAATCCTTTAATGAATTATTTCATTTATGCAATTGAATCTAATATAGGAGAAGATAAAATATACCTCTCTCTTAGTTTCTAAAAAAAAAAGCTAAGCCTAATTGAGAAAGTTGTGAAATTAGGTAACATTTTTGGTGACATTTTTTGTATCTTTTTCTACTATACATGAAGATAAATTTCCTAGGATTGTTCATTAGGCATGAAGTCATTTGGAAAACTCAGAAATAGACCTAGAACAAACTTGTACATGGCTGTAACTCATTGAGACAGATCAGGTCACTTGGAAACTTATTGAAAATAAGAAAACTACAGAAGGGACACTACCTAACTATGTTTGAAAAGCACTTAGGGAATTGAAACATGCAGCTAAACCTATTCTAACCTACCCTAAAGTGAGACAAAACTACTTAAACAAACCCATTTATTGGAAGACTAAAATAGCTTCCCATTCTTCTCAATATGCAATGATTTGCACACATAATAGTAGCTAAGAACATATGAAACACAAAAATATGTTCAAAAATTTGATGCACTACCTCTTGAAAAAGATAAAGAGATTCACTACCCTCCTTAAAAAGATCATATGTAATGTTACTTAAAAGAGGATAAGTGAGTTGAGCATACTCTTGTTCATTTACAAGTGCATCCTTGATGACATTTTCAATCATATTTTCATGCTTGGTTATTTGTGCTTGTTTGGACTCCATGTTGGCTAAGTATCTAATAGGTTAGCCTCTTGTAAGGGAAAATCTTGAGCTTTCCTTGTTGATCTCTTGCTCATGGACTGCCATTTTATCACCTTGTTGGATAGAAAGGTCTAATCCCTGTGGCTAACTTGGTGGAAAAGTGGTAACCTCCTCATTATGCTCATGCTTTCCCAAATGAACACCCATTCCTTTAATGGAGAACAATGAGATGGCTTCCTCCAACACACTTTCAATCAATACATCAACCTCTAGTTATTTTATACACCAGAAAGGAAGCTGCTTATAATTCTCATTACCACTCAAAGAATTACACCCCAAATCATTGTTTTCTTCTTCAATGAAAGAAGAAAAAGGTTTAACTAGTGATGTAGTCTCAAGCTCCTTTACACAATAGAATGGAAACTCCTCCAACTAGTTATAACCTTGTAAATCAAATTCATGAGGCTTCTCTCATTGTTTCAATATCTCATCAAGCTTGTGAATCTTCCATTCTAAAACACCATGATTGTCAACTTCTTCTGATTCTTTGTCATCCAACTTTGAACAAAAATGTTCAATTATATTTGTGCACAAATCTTCATAGAGCTCAACATTAGCTTTCTCCTCCATAACATGTTTAAAAATGTCACAACTCATATATTGGGGAATGATGTCAAGTTGAATTTCATGTACTTCTTCATCATGTTGAATGAATGAAGGAAATTCCTCATTCAAAGTTGTAGGATGTACGTAATCATCAATCAATTTCACCTTCTCATTCTACTATCCTATGGGCTCAGTTTCACCATCTTGAAGATTTTTTCTGTGTTAACTAATAATGCTCCATAGCTAAATGCAATAGATTTGGAGTTCTAGTCTTCTCCATATTGAGTGAGTTGTGTGGGTAAATGGGCTGCTCTACATCATTTATTGATTCTTTCTTTTCAATTTGAAAGTCTAGTTTCTTAAGTTGGACCTCATATATAGGTACATCCTAAATAGGGGCCTTCTTTTTTACATCCAAAGATTCCACTAAAGACTGTTCATGAGAAGCAATAGATTCATTGGAAATACATGCTATCTCTTCCTTAGGATGATAACTTTTGAAACTCGGAATCATAATTCTTGGATACTCTTTTGGAATGTGAGAAAGTTCAGTAAGCTTGAAACTTGGAATTGTATACTCAAAACTTTCCTTTACAGGTAGACCCATTGAGATATGAGCTTGTTTAAAACTATTAATGGAAGGAGTTGCTTGAGCTTCTAACCTCTGGGTTTGAACAAGAAAAATCCTCATTTGCTTTTCCTTTGCAACTATTTTCTTTGCAAGTCATTCCTCATGTCTTTTTTGAACCTCCATCTCCTACTCCTCAATGTATGCTTGGCAGGCCAACTCCTTATGCATACAGACCTCCTATTGTCTTTCAATCTCTTTAAATTTCTTTTCAAAATATAAAGACATATTCGTGACACTCATGTTATCAAAATTTTGAGGCTCATATGAAAAGTAACTTTGCTATTAATTTGAGATAATCTAATTTTTATGGGGTTGTTGATGAGCATAAGCATGTTGTTGAAGAGCTTGAGTAGGGATGGGTGGGTGGTGAGAATATTAGACTTGGTGATTACTTTAAAATTACTAATAAGAAGTATGAGCAACGTCCTCATGAAATGGAGAGAGATAAGGCATATTCCTAGGAAACACAGACATTTCTATTCATTGAAAAATAGAAAATTAGAATAAAGCATATTTTCCTATTGAAACACTTGAAAATATATCAGCACTCAAATTTATGAAGCTTGGAGTCACCATGGTGTTGTTTAAATTTCCTCCCAAGGCTGATAATACTAAGAAAAACACCAGATTCCTCAATATTTTGAAGTTCTCAATTATGCACTCATACATAGAGTTGCCTTGATATGTTGATAGTAACCTCTGAAAGGCCTAAAAATTCTTGGTTGTATATCAAAAACTAGTAATACATATGTAATTTCCAAAAATTTTGTTCGATAGTCCCATCGAGTGTGCCAAAGTTGTTATCTCTTAAACTTGCACTTGAACTGAGTTGTGAAACTCAGTTAACTTAAGAAACATGGGAGCATTCTCGGGTTGTGGGTCACCCAAAATGAGAATAAACTTTTGAATAGGTCAGCTTCATAGCTGGTTATATCACCTCAACTACTAGTTTTTTGAAAGGAAAAGGGAAAAGGAATGGTGAAAAATGGTAAAATTGAAAGCATAAAATGAAGTGATACATGAAATTTAAAGGGAGAGATTGGGATTTAGAACTCTACACTCAGCTTGAAATTGATTAAAACTAAGTTTCCACAACTTGTTATAGTATGTTTATGCATAAATATTTTACTGATATATCAAAAACCACAACTTATAAAAGGAAGGAAGACTTCACAATTATCAAGTAGCCTATAATTTATAGACAAAATTAGTAACCTAAATAAACACACTAATCAGAAAAGGTATAACATATGACACAAAGTTATAAGGAAATTAAGCTAACCTTCACATACAACTTGATCAATCATTAAACATACACTAAACTGTAAGAGCAAATAGGTAAGAGTTTATACCCAAAAATAACTAAGGTATTAACTGTATTCCATATCTCATGAGTTACATAAGTATGCCAATATTGTAGAAAAATACTATAAAAGTCACAATGTCTCTAATCTGCATAATCAAAACTCCTGTAAAATGAGTTACAAATGTTGTTAAATAACCAACACCATGTGATTCCACCAAAAAAGGATCTAGAATCTTCATTTTCGTAAGCCTTCAAAAATCCTAAAATCTTGCTTTTAGATATACTCCCAAAGAGTTGTAAATAGATGAAAGGGTCAAACTTGACCATGCCAAACCATAAAAGCACCCCAAAAATGCTCCAAGTTGAGAAAACATGTCTAAATTCACTCCAAATGCTCCAAAAAGTAAAATAAAGACTCCTACATTCCTTCCTCATGTTAGAAAACTGATACCAACCTTCCTAGATGCTTGGCATGGAATAAATGAAATTATATCTTCTATTTATCCTCATGACTTGGTCATATGTTGAGAGCTCATTCCACCATTATTCTTGCATTAAAAGAACACTAAATTATAAATGATTTATAAAATACCATCAAGACTTAGTGTTTAACACTTTCAAATATATGCAAAAATAAAAGAAATAAATTACAAGTCTTAAAAGACTTTCATCGAAGATAAAACACTAAGGAATAAGAGTAAAAATCCTTAGGCCACATGCAGAATAGTTTTTATATGCATTTTAAATACTTAGGTAAAAATGCCTAAAAATTCATCAACACTTTTTAGGGTTTCAACCCTAAACAAAATAAAACAAAAAAAACAAAAAATAATTTTATTGTTACTTTGAAGCCTTTAAAAGAAGCTAAGGTCACCACCATGGAAAAACCATGGGCTAAGTTTTGAACTTGAGAATTTTGCATCCCTACATCTTTTTTCTTAAGGTCTCCTAAATCTCTTCTCAGAAAAACACATGGTAAAATTTTCTCCATTTTGAAAACTTTTGAAAGCTCCCAAACCATGGCCTCTCTTTCTTTTATGATGGTTTTATTTTTTTTGTTCTCTGCTTCCCATTAATGTCTTTTTTTTCTTGAATTTGATATTGAAGATTTTTCCTAAAACTTAAATGCAGACACTGGATGAATTCTCCTTTATTCTATATAAGCATTGTTTAATATGAGGCCCCAAAATGATTACAACTATGAATATATACTTTGTTTCCATTTGTAATGAAGAAAAATCATAATTTTATAATGAAATCCTTTTTTTATTTATGAGACTACAATTGTTCTTTGTATTTTCTAGAAAAAACAGGGTAAAAATCCCTCTTATATGTCTTTACAGGTTGTAGTCATATCTTTACATTTTGAGGGTAAACCCTAGGTTGTGGCTCCTGTAAGATGTTTACCAATAATCTTGAAATATCCTTCATTGAGATTCATCAAATTTTTGAGGAAGAAAAGACATGCCCATACCTTGGCCATGACAAAAGAATGGAAAAACTACTACTTTGTATGGTATTTCCATTATGTGCATTCTGAGATAATGATTTAACCTCATTGAATTACTCACCAAACACCAATGTGGTTTTTCAATGAATCCATGGCCATGGGTTCATATGTAACATGTTGAATGTGACTATTGAATGAGCTATGTTCAAAACAAAATGCAATTACCACATATCACTACAATAACATATTGAATTGAATCATATTTTTGAATTGTTATATGTGAATTCTATCAGTGTTTGGATTTTCAATCCTTGTGCTTTAGCATCATTGCAAAAGTCAAAGTATATGGAGCTTGCCTACTATTGGTCAAAGTTATATTTCTTAGAGTAATATATGTGCACCCATTTTCATGATTATTACTTCTTTACCTCATGTTCACTATCTCCCATGCTCCTTTTAATAATTCATTGAAAAAATATGTTCAATGTTATCTTGGTTGCACTATAAAACTTTGTCTTGCAAAAATATCATCTATGTCCATGCATAACCCTGATAACACTTGGTAACTGTTTTCATTTTTAACTTTGTTTATCAATAGGATCAAGTCTATGTTTTCTCAATAGCAAAGATCATTTGCAGGCTATTCTCATACTATGCCTTCATGAAATAGCATATTTATGTACTTCTCAAACCTGTTCTCATATTGATAATGGAAACACCCCCATATGATTCTCTTTGAAAATTTCTCTTATTTTCGAATGAGCATAATGACTAAAAGATGAACATGTTAGTGTTGCACTTATTTGAAACAAAACTTTACATTTTACTTGAGACACCTATTATTGCAAGCATTCTTTATGATTTATATTAGGAAAGTATATATTATCTAGGACAGTGAATAAAAACTCACTTATCATAAATGATATACACTTTGTTTGAGTAGAACATAAAAAGTGAATAATCTTTTAATGCTTCTATCAAAGATAACAAAGCATGTTAGGGTCAACCCTTTTGGGAGCCACATTTACCCCCACAATTCTTAATTATATGAAATAGTAACAATACTTGACCTATATCTACACATGAAATAAACAAGTTAGAAAACAAAATTCATTTTTTAGGTGTGTGTATGTTGATCTGATGGTTTTCCTAGACACCTAAAGTATGCATTTCTTACTTAATGCACATTGAGATTAGTCTATACATGCATAGGTGTTTGTTCATGTAAGGTTTGTGATCTTTCATTGCTTAGAGCATTGCTCTAACACCATTGCTATTGCCAGATGTAGGACGAGGAACAATGAGGAACTAGGAGGGACAAGCAGCTTGGATCAGTAGCAAAGCAACACAACACCAAACCATTCACTCTCAAGAAATTACTAGCCATTCTCCTTATATGCACATTTTCTTTCATTTACTTATTCAATATATGCTTTTCTTAATTTTTATTAAATAAGAAAAAGTTAATATCACAGCTTGTGTGAGACAATGTACAGTTTCAAACTCAATAAAGATATGTCTTGTTTAGAAAAGACTTTTATGAATCTTTGTTATGTTACATACATTTGTGTAAATGCAATAATTTGTAAAATATAATACTTTAATGAATTATTTCATTTATGCAATTGAATCTAATATAGGAGAAGATAAAATGTACCTCTCTTGGTTTCTAAACAAAAAGCTTAGCGTAATTGAGCAAGTAGTGAAATTAGGTAATAGTGAGGACACATTCACCATAGGGAGAATAGATTCTAGGCCACTTACCTAGGACACACATCAAAGAAGGTGAAAAATCATGTAAAAATAGGGTCCTAGGGCTAAATGAGGACCCCCTTGCTATGTGGTGAATGGGTCCTAGGTCACTTACCTTAGACGCACATCTCCCAAAGTTGAGCGTTGTGTAATGTTATTTTTGAATGTCAGGTTTTCTCTCTCATAAATTGCAATTCATTAGGCATGGATTTGAATTAAAAGGGACAGTTAAGGAAAATTGACCTCAATTGATTAATAAATCCCTAGATTAATGTGAAGTGTAAAGATAAACCTTACAACACTAAAACAAAGCACAATTAAGTCCATTTTATTTAAAAGGGGCCCTAAACTTAATGTGAATATGAAAACATATATTACAAAAATAGATTAAGGCATAATTAAGCTTATTTTATTAAACTAATTATTTCCCAAATTAAGTGTGTAAACAGGGATACTTTTTCTAATAGTATAAAAAGGAACGACTACCTTATCGGCAAAAAAGGTAGTTCACATAGCTTTGGAAGACTTTTCCATGAGTTTTATAATTGACATGATACATTTCCCATAGTTTAGTACTTGGTTTATGACATCTTGAAAATCTTTATCATCTTCTTGGCATAAAAAGAAAGATTTTCAATAGCCTATTGAAATATTGCTAGTGTTACATAAACTCTAAAAGAAGCTGAAATAAATCAAATGACAAATGAAATGGAGCTTGTAAAATTTCATGTAACCTCAACAAATACTTCCACACAAAAAAACAACGTTTAAAGAGAACTGACATAGTAGGGAATGAAAGAGTTTTAATAACTAGAGAAATGACCAACATAGTTATGATAACCAACTAAAAAACATCTAGTAGGAAACTTAACCAAAAAAATTTGTAGAAAATTTCTTTTAGGGGATGGCCAAGTGCAATAAATAATTTATTTGATTGGGGGTGAATACTAACAAGGATGAAGCAAGGAAACCAAAAGCTAACTTCACATGATGAGTGTTTTATACATTAGGCAACAGATTCATAACATGATTTGGACAAAGAACTCTCAGAAACCAAAAGGAAACACACCAAAACCAAAGCAACAACCTAAACTAACTATGTAAAAATAAATCCCCAAAGGACAATCACATTTAATAGAGCTTAAGATCCTACCTATTGTATGGAATGGGAAGATGGGTATTATCGAGGTATTCCATGCAAAAAGTGTTAGGTTCAAAATCTTCAGTAATTGTGAATGGACCCATCTAGAGAGCATAAAACTTCTTATGTTCCCCCTTCGGCTCCCTATGTTTATCCCTTAGTAATACCAGGTCTCCAATTGTAAATTTCCTCGGCCTTGCATTCTTATTAAAATTCCTCTTGACCTTGGCTTAATGCATAGTAATATTATCCACCATTTCATCACTTCCCTCTTCAATCTTTGCTAGGTACAAAATCCTCTTTTCCAATGTACGATCCTAGAACACTTGATCCTCTATTAAATTTTTTAGTTTTCATATTGGAAATCTAAATTGAATGGTCATCTTAACCATCATGGAGCTACATTTACTTTGTCAATCCAGGGACGTGAACTTGAAATGGGCAAGCACAGTATGTGCACTAGGAACTCTTAAGTAGTCATTTCTAATCTATGACTAAGAAACACAATACTAGAAGTAAATTGCAGAAGGTAAATTTTGAACATGAATCAAAAACTATTCCAAACTAGAATGCATAATAGGAATAAAATATCTAAGCAACAAACATGAACTACTCTATCTTCTTTGGTTGTAGGAATAGACATAGAATGGACTTCTAGTATTTGCAAGAACAATCAATGTCATATTTCAACTAAGTGCAAAACAAAAAATGCTAATTAAACTAATTACTCTAAGGAAAAGAAAGGATTACTCACCAAGTGGCCTCCCTTGGGTGAGTATTCACTAAGACTACTATGAACTCAAATGCTTAAATCAAGACTATCATCTTATTCATTGGAAGAAAAATAAACAGAGTAACATCATAGTTGTATTGGAAAGTAGAAGATGATCAATATGATATTACTCTCACTTTTTCCTATAACAATCAGGAACTATGAATCCTTAAGATTAAAATCCTTAATTATTCTACCAACTAAATAGGGAAGTTGAATCCCACTAACTAAGTGGATTCCATTTAGGGAAAGCAAGGAAAGAGTGGCAGAGCGGTTACGACTGTAGGGAATCCAGTCAGACATGCATGTCCAAACATGCAGTCAACGCTGTAGTAACACCCACAATTTTCTCAATGCAATTAATACAAGGTGGTTATGTTTGACTATAATGGGGAATCTATTGTTGCGCTCAATTGACTCCTTGGAATGATTCCCTACATGTTCATCTAACGATTTCCTTTCTCAACTTAGCATCCACAAAATATATCATGTAGAATAGTGTTAGTACACATAATAATTGTACATCTATAACCACCTTAAGGAACATTCATCAACCATTCATAAAATTGGTATAGATAATCCACATAATATGTGAATACCATTAAAACTCTATAAAGATGAAATTAAACCCAAAGTCAATGTTTTAAGGGAAACATCATGCAAATATTAACATTTAGCCACTAAAGTTCATAATACTATCAGTAAATAGACTATAAACTCTACCCAAATTTGACCAAAAACCTAAGCTCATCATCCCTCCCATCCTAATGTCTTGCTGGTCCTCTAACAAAGGAAGGGCTATTTCTTTGCTTGGTCAGGGTTCTAAAGTTCACAACTACAAGTTTTCCACCATCCATTTCCACAGTACGTGAGTCTGGGTTCCAGTACAATCCTCCTAGTCTATCAAGTTTGTTCCATCTTGGCCTTTCTCCAGCAATGTCATATTGGTGGCCCCTAAAATTTGGTACTGACCACATGAGAATGGGTAGCTAAAAAGTTAAGGGAAGGCAGAATCTTCCCTCTTCTACCAATATGAATATATGTATCAATCCTTTTCAATGTTGCAACATAGTTGTGGATAGAGTGGGGTTCAACTTGCTTTAACTCATCTCTTAGGCTATTCCATTGCTGAGCTAGATATCCTCTTACTTGTTCTTCTTTTGTTGTTGTTTTAACTTCGTATTCAATATGAATAGCTTCAATCCATGGCATAATTTTGTCACCATAGCTTGGTCTAAGAAGCATTCTGAGCCCTTCTCTGCAGATATCTCTTGGATTTCTTCATTCAACTCTAATGGGTAAGGGAACGTTGGATTCCATCTTCCTATAAGTATTGTTGTGTTCATTCCAATTAATTTCATTTTGTGCCCATGACATAAATTCTCTCAATTGAACATCTCCAACATACAATAGTGGGTTCTAGTCATGATCTTGTGTAATAGCATAATTGTGTAGATAAAATTCACATTACATATTTTTTATCTTACAAGAAGCAATCTTGAAAGTATTAAAGAACTCAACAGGAGTTTCTATGGAAGGGTTTAGATTTGAAACTATTTTTGATAATTTCAAGGAGATATATTTTTCCTTTAAGTTTAGGGCATAAATTCTTAGAGGAGCTCTACATTCAAGAATTTGTGGAGCCAAGGTCACAATGTCATCTACTTTCTTCTTTAAAGTAGCAATTTCCTCATTTTTATTTTCAATAATTTCATCCCTCTCTTGGATTTCCTTTTTTCAGTTTCTTCCTCTCTTGTCTCCATTCTCCTTCCCTTCTTTATATTTCTTTCCACAAATTTAAAATTACTACATGCATTGTAAAATTAGGAGGGTTATGAATTCCTACAAATGTTTTTGTCAGTGGCCACTCCTCATACAGTACTATTTGCATGACCTAAGGCTATGAAATTATTTGTGGCTATAGGGGTACAACCTCCTGACCCCCTCTCTACTATAGGATCTCCTGTCTTCATTCTTGATTTTTTGTTGGCTCTTGTCATGTTTCCTATTGTGGTTGTAGGAACTCCTACACATCTTCAAATTTCTCTATGATACTAGCAAGGTCTTCCAATTTTACTTTTGTTGCTTCCCCAAATATATCCTCTTCCTTTCCTATTGGAGCTTTAGTGCCCCCATGTGGCTATTGGAATATCTGCCTCAATCCTTACTGACATGGAACTCTTGAAGGGCAAAGTCATTGTGATAGTGTTTATGTTTGGGCGACTAACTGTTCTAAAAGTTCTAAAAAGTTCATGTCATTGTGACAAAGTAGATGTCTTGCCGAATGAAGTCTATCGTTGTGACTCTCTGAGTTTGGAATGACCTTTTGGTGATTGATAGAACTCTAGGTGACAGTTGATCTCATCGATGTAACTCTCGGGTCACGGGGAGATGTCATGGCGAAAGTCTCATGTCTTACCGATAGTGTGTATCCTCGTGGTGACTTTGCAGTAACTGAAAGACTTCACTGAGAAGTCTTAGCGAAAGTCATAAGTCATGTCGATGGGAGAAGTTATACTGTCTTCATGGTGACAAAAAAGGTTTCGCTGGGATGTCTTAGTGAATGTCTCAATTTTTGCCGACTGATGTCTTTGGGCTAGCTTTGGAAGCTCGATGAAACATCATAGGAAATGACCCAAGTCTTGGCGACATAATGTTTTTCGGTGGAAGTCTTTGTTTTGGTATGATGTCTCACTGAAACCATGGGAGTCTGGCTGATAGGAGAAAGGCTTTGGGGTAACTTAAGATTTTTGGTAGAATGTCTTGGCAAGGTTAGTATGTCTTGCTGATGATGAGATGCTCTCGGTATAAGTCTTTCCATATGGTAGTCGTCGGTATGACTAAGGGCTTTGGTATGAAGTCCTAGCAAAGATGATAAGTCTCACCGACTCGTCAAAGGTTTCACTGTAGCCCAAGGAACTCAAAAGAAGGTCATGGCGAAGACATAGTGTCTTGCCGATAGACTGTTTTCTCGATGAGACTAGTGAATTCACTAGGTGCCTCGCCAATAAGGGAAATCCTTGTCGATAGAATCATTTTGGTCATCGTTGGTTTTGGTATAACCTGCTACAGTCGATATAGCATCTTGCCAACTCATGGAAGCTGTAGCGATACCGATAGAGGAACTTTGTGGCATTGGGGAGACACTGTAAGTATCTCACCGATATGCCAACAAAGTTGAATGCTCTTGACAAGTCTGACTGTCCTACGTGGAGAATCTTGGGCCAATCACAAGAAGCAGTTTTAAAGCATGAAGACAGTTGATTTTATGCATCAGTTGAAACGTTAGAAAATTAGCATGCAGGGAAAAATCAAGGCTTGAATGGAAATTGTCTTTGGTTGGCAATGGGGGATAAGAATGCACAGTTGGAAAATCAGAATGAGATGGTTTAAAGTAGATCGATTATATTATGAACAAAGAGATGATTTTATCGAATTGCATGAGAGTTTTTTTTTATCAGAGTTTTTGAATAGTGAATGTTGTAGCTATTGTAAAACAGCAGAGAGTTGAGTTTCTTGATTGTATGTAATTATTGGTTACTGTAATACAAAGAGATTCAACTTGGTGTGGTGGGTTTTTTCCCGAAAGGGTTTCCCACGTAAAATCTATTGTTTGATTTGTCTATGTGTATTTGTTCTATTTATGTTATTCCTTCATGTTTGTCTTAATTAGATTGTAATTTGAAAAATTAATAGCCCTGTATTGCATTCTCCCCTGTGGTTTGATGTTAGGAAAGTTTTTTCTACACCTCTGCTTTCCTTACAAGTGGTATCAGAGCCTGGCTAATTGTGTTGTCATTGTGAGTGGGTTGGGTTTTTTGTTTTAAATCCTTTTCAGTGGGAGTCTTGTAGAGGTTTGTTAATTTAATTACAGATTAAGATGGCAAGCACATCTAATAGGATGGAAATAGAGAAATTCAATGGTAGCAATTTTGAGCAATGGAAACTCAAAATGGAAGATATGTTGATTAGGCTCTGTTTAGTTGACTCTATTCTTCTAAATGTGCATGAAGAAAAGACTGTGGCCTCTTTGTGGACAAGACTAGCTGCTATTTATCATTGCAAGTCCTTGGTGAACAAGCTATTCTTGAGGAAGAAGCTGTACAACTTGAAGATGCAGGATGAAGTTGGAGTTGCTGATCACTTGAATGCTTTCAACATGCTGATTGATCAGTTAGCATCTATTGGTGTGAAGATAGAAGAAGAAGATTGTTGCATGCTACTATTATGTTCTTTGCTTGATTTCTGGGATCATCTAGTGATGGCCATTAGGAGTACAACATCCTCATTCAAGATGCAAGATGTTGTTGCTTCTCTGTTATCAGAAGAAATGAGAAGGAAATCTTCTGAGATGGAAAAGGAGGCTCTGGTTGTCAGAGGAAGACCAAAGGAGAAAGGCAATAAGAAGGACAAGAAGTCCAGATCGAAATCAGAAGGGAGATCAAAGTCTCCAGGAAAGAAGTCAAAGGTGAAGTGTTGGAACTTTGGGCAACCTGGTCATGTCCAAAAGGACTACAAGGAGGAGAAAAAGAAGAACTCTTTGGGAAATAATTCTTCTCATAGTGATGTAGACACCTTCATTGCAACTTTGGCTACATGGGCATCAGATGATGTCTAGCTGATTGATTCTGGAGCATCTTTCCACATGAAATCTCATAGAGAATGCTTCATGAAGTATGAAGAATACAATGGTGGAAAGGTGTACTTATCAAGTGATTCATCTTTGGAAATTGTTGGTCATGGAAGAGTCAGAATTCAATTCCCTGATGGAAGAGTAAAGGGAATCAATTATGTGATGCACATACAGGTTTGGCTCGAAACCTACTTTCTGTAAGTAAGTTGAATGATATTAGAGTGCAAGTCACGTTCTCTGGAAATGGCTGTAAGATGACTAGAGGCTCTATGGTGCTAGCTAGGGGTGCTCGTATTGGTACTCTATACAAGCTGGATGCACAAGCTATTCAATGCAATAGTGTCTCTGCAAAGTCACTTAAGGCTACTCATGAAAAAAAGAAGGAAAAAGTTTCTGATGGTGTAAACTCCATGGAGAGTAAACTTCTAGCATAGAAGACTATGATCTGGCATCATAGGCTTGGCCACATTGGTGAAAAAGGTCTAAAAACCTTGAAAAATAAAAACCTGGTAGAAGGGCTTGAAGATTGTAACCTTGAATTTGATTTATGTGAACATTGCATATATGGAAAGCAGCACCGTGATTCATTTTATTCTAGTCCTCACAAAACATTTGGTTTACTTGATTATTTACATTCTGATGTGTTTGGTCTAGTGAATGTTCCTTCTTTGTCTAAATCAAGATACTACGTGTCGTTTATTGATGATTATTCAAGAAGAGCATTTGTATATTTTTTGAAAAGTAAATCAAAAGTTTTCAGTCAGTTTAAGGAGTTTAAAAATCTTGTAGAAAATTAGACTGGAAGGAAAATAAAGTGTTTAAGGACTGATAATGGCCGTGAGTTCTGTTCAGATGAATTCGAAAGGTACTATAAAGATCATGGGATCAAAAGACATAAGACTACACCTTATACTCCACAGGAAAATGGAGTTGCTAAAAGGTTCAATAGGATGATAATGGAAAGAGCATGAAGTATGCTAAGCAGTGCTAGTCTGGAGGAGAAGTTCTGGGCTAAAGCAGTCTCTACAACATGTTACTTGGTA
Source organism: Sequoia sempervirens (assembly GCA_007258455.2). NCBI lineage: Eukaryota > Viridiplantae > Streptophyta > Pinopsida > Cupressales > Cupressaceae > Sequoia > Sequoia sempervirens. The sequence continues at coordinate 62,129,383 of VDFB02179234.1, forward strand.
AATCACTTTTCAAACTTTGCTCTTGTTGAGAAGATGCCTTTGGAATCATGGTATGGAAAGAAGCCCTCTCTGAGACATATGTCTTTGGCTATGAGGCATATGCATATGTTCCATTTGAAAAAAGATCCAAGTTGGAAAACAAAGCTGTAAAGTGTATATTTATAGCCTATAGTGCTGGTATAAAAGGATACAAGCTTTGGAATCCTGAGACTAAGAAGGTTTTACACAGCAAAAGCATTATCTTTCATCAGCTGAAACCTTCTACTTTGGATCTGTAATCAGAGAAGAAATCAGAAAATGAAAAGGATGTAGCAGCAATTCCTCAGACACTAGATAAAGAGGAATTGAAAAATCAAAATGTACCTGATACTGAGGAGAGCTCAAGCAATTCTGAAAGTTCTAAAGATGATGAAGAACCACCTCAGCCTCAGCTAGTGAGGAGGTCAACTCATGAAAGAAAGCAACTTGAAAGGTATGGGTTTTCTTTAGTTGAGTCTACTTGTGCCTATGCTTTAATTTCTAGCACTGATGAACCTAGGATTGTAAAAGAGGCATTTAAAATGTCTGATTCAAACTCTTGGTTGGAAGCGATGAATGAAGAAATTGCATCATTAGAAAATAATGACACCTGGAGTTTGGTTCCATTGCCTAAAGGTAGAAAATCTGTAGGCTACAAATGGATATTCAAAAAGAAAATAGGTCTAGCTGGCAGTATAGAAAAGTATAAAGCAAGGCTGGTTGCAAAAGGTTATTCCTAGGTAGACGAAATTGACTATGGAGAAATCTTTTCTCCTGTAGCTAAGCTGACATCCATTAAATTTCTTTTGTCACTTGCATCAGTATATGATTTAGAGATTGAAGAGATGGATGTGTAAACAATGTTTCTTCATGGTGATCTTAAAGAAGAAATTTATATGTCCCAGCCAGAGCACTTTGTGGTAAAAGGTAAGGAAAGGCTGGATTGCAAGTTGAAGAAATCTTTGTATGGTTTAAAATAGTCTCCTAGAATGTGGTACCAAAAGTTTGACACGTTTGTCTTGTCTTTGGGATTTGTAAGATCAAAATGTGATCATTGTGTCTATTACAAAGCTAAAAGTGATCAAATTCTTATTATTGCTCTATATGTTGATGATATACTATTTATAGGCAATAGTAAGCTAATGATTTCTAATCTTAAGTCTTAGTTGTCTGCAAAGTTCGAAATGAAAGATCTTGGTGCAGCAGGGTATATTTTGGGAATGGAAATAACCAGGGATAGAAGGAATAGAAAACTTTGGCTTAGTCAGAGTAAGTATATCATGACTGTTCTAGAGAGATTTTGTATGACTTTGTGCAAATAGTTAGTTGTTCCAGTTACATAGGGAACGAAGCTATCTATTGAGCATTGTCCAAAATCTTCTTCTAAGATGGAGGACATGACCAATGTGCCTTATGCAAGTGCAGTTGGCAGTCTCATGTATGCTATGGTTTGTACAAGGCCATACATTGCCCAAGCAGTGGGAGTTCTTAGTTGGTTTATGGCTAATCCTGGAAGAACACATTGGGATGCTGTGAAAAGAGTGTTTAGATATCTGAAGGGCACTTTAGACTATGCTTTGTGTTACCATGGTAACTTGGTTAAATCACAGAAGACTCTCAGCATTCAAGGTTATGTAGATTCTGATTGGGTAGGGGACATTGACAACAAAAGATCCACCAGTGGATATATTTTCACGATGAATGGTGGTGCAGTGAGTTGGATGAGTAAGCAGCAGGCTGTAGTCACTTTGTCTACTACAGAGGCAGAATACATGGCAGCCATACATGCCTGTAAAGAAGCAATCTGGTTAAAACATTTATGTTCTAACATTGGCTTTAATGCAGAAAATATTACTATTTACTGTGATAGTGAGAGCGCTATATGTTTAGCAAAGAATCCTACTTTCCATGCTAGGACGAAACATATAGATGTACAGTATCACTTTGTATGAGATATGGTGGAGGATGGGAAGGTCTCTTTGGAGAAAGTGGATACTCTAGAGAATGTTGCAGATGCATTGACGAAGCTTGTGACCATAAACAAGTTCAGTTGGTGTGCTAATTCAATGGGCCTCTTGGCCCATGAATCTTAGTAGTTTGGTTATGTTCTGGAGGTGTCAGTAAGATCTTCGTCAAGTGGGAGCTTGTTGGAATATATGCCTCAATCCTTATTGACATGGAATTCCTGAAGGGAAAAGTCACTGTGACAATGTTTATGTCTGGGCGACTAATTGTTCTGAAATTTCTAAAAAGTTCATGACGATGTGATAAAGTAGATGTCTTGCCGAATGAATTCTATCGCTATGACTCTCTGAGTTCGGCATGACCTTTTGGCAATCAATAGAACTCTGGGTGACAGTTGATCTCATCAGTGTAACTCTCGGGTCGCAAGGTGATGTCACAGTGAAAGTCTCATGTCTTACCGACAGTGTGTATCCTCATGGTGACTTCACGGTAATTGAAAGACTTCGCTGAGAAGTCTTAGCGAAAGTCATAAGTCACGCCGATGGGAGAAGTCATATTGTCTTCATGGTGACAAAAAAGGTTTCACTGGGATGTCTTAGCGAATGTCTCAAAGTTTTGCCAACTGATGTCTTTAGGCTAGCTTTGGAAGCTCGATGAAATGTCATGGTGAATGACCCAAGTCTTAGCAATAGAATGTTTTTTGGTGGAAGTCTTTGTTACGGTATGACGTCTCACTGAAACCGTGGGAGTCTGGCTGATAGGAGAAAGGCTTCGTGGTAACTTAAGATTGTTGGCAAAATGTCTTGGCAAGGTTAGTATGTCTTGCCGATGATGAGATGCTCTCGGTATAAGTCTTGCCATATGGTAGTCATCGGTATGACTGAGGGCTTCGGTATGAAGTCCTGGTGAAGATGATAAGTCTCACTGACTTGTCAAAGGTTTCGGTGTAGCCCAACAAACTCGACAGAAGGTCTTGGCAAAGACGTAGTGTCTTGCCGATAGACTATTTGCTCGATGAGACTAGTGAATTCGCTATGTGTCTCGCTGATAAGGGAAATCCTTTCCGATAGAATCATTTTGGTCATCGTTGGTTTCGGTATAACCTGCTACAGTCGATATCGCATCTTTCTGACTCATGGAAGCTATAGTGATGCTGATAGAGGAACTTTGTGGCATCAGGGAGACACTATAAGTATCTCACCAATATGCCAACAAAGCTGAATGCTCTTGACCAGTCTGACCGTCCGACGTGGAGCATCGTGGCCAATCATAGGAAGCAGTTTTAAAGCATGATGATAGCTGATTTTATGCATCAGTTGAAAAATTGGAAAATCAACATGTGGGGAAGAATCAAGGCTCAAATGGAAATTATCTTTGGTTGGCAATGGCGGATAAGAATGCGCAGGTGGAATTTAATCAGAATGAGATTGTTTAAAGCAAATTGATTTTGTTATGAACAAAGAGATGAGTTTATCAAATTGCATGAGAGTTTTTTTTTTATCAGAGTTTTTGAATAGTGAATGTTGTAGCTACTATAAAACAATAGAGAGTTGAATTTCCTGATTGTATGTAACTATTGCTTACTGTAATACAAAGAGATTCAGCTTGGTGTGGTGGGTTTTTTCCCAAAAGGGTTTCCCATGTAAAATATGTTGTTTGATTTGTCTATGTGTATTTGTTCTATTTTTGTTATTCCTTCATGTGTGTCTTAATTAGATTGTAATTTGAAAAATTAATAGCCCTGTATTGCATTCTCCCCTGTGGTTTGAAGTTAGGAAAGTTGTTTCTACACCTCTGCTTTCCTTACAGTGGCATCTCACCATGCCCTAGGCTTTCTTGTAAAGGTACATGAAAAGTTGGCCTAGCTAGCTTTGGCCTCCTAGAGGTGCTTGTACATTTTCCCTTGGCTATAAGATGAATAGGGCCAGCCTTCCTTTTTCTTTCTCTTGGAACCTCTTTTCCTACAAGTTGGGTTTGTGCTTCTTCTTTTTCTTTCGTTACTTCAACTTCTTTCTTATGTTCACTTATTTTAATTAGGGTTTGTAGGGGGACATCATCATCAGACTCAAATGAAGAGCTTACTTTTTCTGAATGTCCTACCTCAAAGGAACTAATATCTATGGATTTTTCTACTATTGTAGGAGGAATAATACCAAAGGTTGAGGTACAAGAGGCTGAAGCACCAAGGGTGTCCTCAGTCATTCTCAATCTTCTGCTAGACCTATGAGGTTGAGGAATAACCCTACCTAGCAGAAAATGCTCAATATTGACAAACTCTTCTTGACGGTAATTCTAAATAACTTGAAAAAATTCTATCCAATCCATTCCAGAAGCATCATGCAAAGATTTCTTAACTAGCAATTTAATTAAGCAGTGGTGGGAGACAAAGTTATCCCTAACCTTTTGTCTCAGTTGCCATGATGGAGAGAAGATTGAATAAAATGTTGGGCACGTTCATCCTCCTCCCATGCCTCATGTGGCTCAAGAGCTTAAAGTGTACTAAATGAAATTTTGATAAATTCCATTCACAAGTAATATACCTTATAATGTGGATGGTTTCCTACTTCCAAGGCTTGGGTAGAGACATTCTTTTCATGCCCTTCTTATCAATGCTAATTGGTGGGTCACCATGCACTATGAATTCTACTCTGGCCAACCTGGAATCCCTAGAGGTAGGGTAATTTTCTCCTTCAGCAGGTAACCCTAAAATTTCTATAATTTTCTCCTCTGTGGCCACAACTTCTAATCCTTTTACGGTGGCTTTTCCTTCTAAAAAAATTTGGGAGAATTTAAGTGCAATGCCCTTATCAAATCCATCTAGCCTCATAAAATAATCAAGCCATCCACATCGCTGGAATTATGGTAGGCATTTTGCATCTTGTAGGAAAACGTCATGAATTGAAGGCTCATGATGAATTAAACCACCTCCCATTGTCTAAAATTTCTTCTTTACAGTTTCTACTCTAGAAACCACCACCTTTCTGCCAAATTTTTACTACTAGTGCAACTAAATTTCTTCCTTAGCCTAAACTTTTACCATTCATAGCTTGTAACTTGAATTTTTGACAAGGCAATTAAGGAATTATGGCAGAAAAAGAGGTGATAAATGAGAGTGATAATGGAAAGAATTGGTGGCTCAGCTAACATCACTTCACACATATGAGCCAGATTTTCAAATCAGCTCATTTAAATTTTTTGACATATGCATATTATGATTTGACATATAGGTGATATATTTGCATTTTTTTAATTCCTCCCCAACCTAAATTTGGACATGTGCCAACTCATGTGAGAAGGGAGTGATGACTTGATAAGAAATGGTGACATATTATGTAATCACCCATGGTCATGTGTCATGATTAAACAAATTCACTTAAAAGGTAATTTAAAGATGGAAATTATCACGTACATTCCTGAATGTGTGAAATATCTTGGTACAAAGACTATGGAGAGAAAGTATCATTACACCTTTTGACAAATAATTGAACAATTAATGTAAGTTATGTGAAGTGAAGTGAGAAAAAATGAAGTGATGGAAGAAAGAGAAAGGTGATATAGATGGATGGATGGGTGGATGGGTGAAGAAATGGATTTGCATTAAAAATGGAAATCTTTATTATGAAAGTACGTACCTTAATTTAGCTGGAAGGTGGGACGCTAGGTTCACCTATTTCAACTGTAAGAAGCTCATGCACTGGACACTGGGTGAATTGCTATAGGGGGTCTTCCTTGGAGTTCAACTCAAGTAACTCAAGCCTTGCCTAAATTTTTTCTACAAGTGAGTCCAAAACTTGGTCACCGAAGGGTGAAGAGAAGTGTATACATCCATTGGCTATCCCTTTTGCTCCATGCAGGGTATATTCTTTGTTGAGGCTACCTTATTGGTTGACAATTGTCTCAGATGTAGATCTTATTGGTGCAAGGTTTAGTATCTAGTGCCTTCATATCATTTGCATGCCAATGAGGCTTCTATGAATCTACTACTATAGGAATAGCATCTGCAGGAAAAATATCTGCAAGAACAGTGGCTGCAAGAAGAACATGCAGAATCATTTCAATTGAAGTAGAAGATGACATCCTTTCTTCATCTTGAAACTACAAGAGAGGATTTCTAGTTATCATCATGAACTTCATTACTATGGAAATTTCCCTAGCCTCTTCACAGCTCATGGCCATGTAGGACCTTCTTCATTGTGGGTTAGCTGAGTAGGAAGAACACGTTTTTTGTTACTAGAGATAGTCACATCCCCTAAACAACACCCAATATAAGTTTCTACAAGTTGTAGGTTAGTATTTGGTTGTTTTAAGATGTCCTTAGTGATTGTTGCTCCTAAGTCATTCAAAGCATTCTTCACTTGGGCTCTGTTGATAACAACTACCATCTCAAGATTTCCCGGGTCATCGTATTTGGAAATAATTACTTTTCCCATTATGATATTAGTAGGATGGCCCACCTCATGAGCCATAGTTAGGTTTATCTTTATCCTATTTGGCCTCTTAAGATGAGTTGTACCATAGATTGGAACATCTAGAAATAGGGGTATTTGGCCATATGTATGCCCTAGCTGATCCATGATGTCAAAAGTTGTACTTTTACTTTTTTCCTTTTTCTTGGAAATTTCTAGCCTTTGAGGAAACAATGGTTCTTGTGCTAGAACTAGTTCATAATTTCTATGTATGGTAGGCTAAATGAGATTATTTAGAGTTCCCTCTTCCTCTTCCTCAGATTACTCAATGGTGGGGGATGTGGAAGGAGTTAATACAGTAGTTCCCGAACTCAAGTGAATATCACTTATACTCACAACACACAAGTTTAAATCAACAAGATGTTTTGGCTATGGTTGTGGTGTGTTATTGAGGTAAGGTGAGGGTTGAGCTGGTAACTGAAATGTATTAGCAGGTGGAGGTGTCATGAATAGTTGTTTAGATTGAGAAGATGGTTGCATGCAACTGATTTCTTAGTTAGGTCCAAAAAAGGATAGTGGCTTTGGTAACCTACTTGGTCTTGGAACCCAAGGTTTCCTCTATTCCACAAGGTATACTTGATCTCCCTTAGTCCATAGTTGTTTGAATTCAAGTGAAATCTAACTGTTAGTTATCACCTTGTATCTATAGTCTTACTTCTTCTCATGCTTGTTTTTAGCCTGAAGTGTATCAAGCTCGGTGGCCGAATTGTCTATAACATATTGCTTGAAATTTTCCAATGGATTAGTGACTTTCATATTTAGAATTCCATTGGTAGATGACTTGCCTAATTCTTTTGAAATTGCTCTAGAATAATTCTGACATATTTTCTTGATACCTTCCCAAGAAACTTGAGTGATATCTATTCCTAAGATTAGGTTTAGGTCATTAGTGCAACTCACATTGATTCCTTTTAAGAAAAACAGCTTATGTGATTCCTAATTGGGTGTGTAATTTGGAGATTCTAGAAACCTTGAAATTTAGTCTTCCAAGCTCTTGTCTTCTTCCTATTTTATTCCAAAGGAATCTCCTTCTTTTGTATTACTACCCTCACAATATTCTTTGCATGTTCCAAGGAACCTTATCTTCATGTCCTCCCAATTTCCCATAGCATTTCCACCTAGACTCACAAACCACCCAAGTACAACTTGTTTTAAATAGTAGGTGATAGTCTAGGTCCAGGAGCATCAACATCAACATCATAATCTTGGCAAAGGGGATCACGTTTAGAGAAAAAGGAATCTCCCATGTTTCCTTGATGAATTCTAGTAGTAAAGGCTATCAATCTGGAGGTTTCAGAACATAGCCAACTTAGCATCAACTTACTCGGAAAGAATAGAAAATCACTACACATCTAAGCAAGGGGTATTCTAAGAAAAACTCAAGAAAAGGTGCTAAAGCAATGACTCTGAAGGACTTCCTAGCTTGACACCATCCCCGAAAATAGTTCCAAAAATGTTGGCCTCCTATAGTGACTTCAATAACCAGGCCCTTCCAGCCATGATTCAAAGATTCAACATCTAAAATAAATGATCATCTTAAGCATCATGGTGGTATATTTACTTTATCAACCCAGGGACGTGAACTTGAAATGGGCCAACACAATATGTGCACTAGGAATTCTTTAGTCGTTTCTAATCTATGACTAAGAAACATAATACTAGAAGTAAATTGTAGAAGGTAAATTTTGAACATGAATCAATAACTATGCCAAACTAGAATACATAACAGGAATAAGAGATCTAAGAAACAAGCAGGAACTACTCTATCTACTTTGGCTATAGGAACATACATAGAGTTGACTTCTAGTGGCTATAGGAATAATCAATGCTAGATTTCAACTAAGTATAGAAAAAAGAATGCTAATTAAACTAAGTAATTTAAGGAAAAGAAAGGATTAATCACCAAGTGGGCCCCCTTGGGTGAGTATCCACTAAGACAACTATGAATTCAGATGCTTAAATCTAGACTATCATCTTATTCATTGAAAGAAAAATAAATAGAGTAACAACATAGCTGTATTGGAAAGTAGAAGATGCTCAATACGATATTACTATCATTTTTTCCAACAACAATCAAGAACTATGAGTCCTTAAGATTCAAATCATTGTTTATTCTACCAAATAAACAGGGCATTCAACTCCCACTAACTGAGAGGATGCCATTTAGGGAAAACAAGGATAGAGTGGTAGAGTGGTTACGACTGTAGAGAATGTAGTTAGACATGCATGTCCAAACATGTACTCAACACTACAGTAACACCCTTGATTTCTCAATGCCATTAATACAAGGTGGTTATATTTGACTACCATGGGGAATCTGTTGCCACACTCAGTTGACTCCTTGGAATGATTCCCTGCATGTTCATCTGACAATTTCCTTTCTCAACTTAGCATCCACAAAAGATATCTTATAGAATAGTGTCAGTATGCATAATAATTGCACATCTATAATCACCCTAAGGAACATTCATCAAACATGTAAAAAATTAATGTAGATAATTCACATAATATGTAAATACCATTAAAACTTCATAAAGAGGAAATTAAACCCAAAGTCAACATTTTAAGGGAAACATCATGCAAATATTAATATTTAGCCACTAAAGTTCATATTATTGTCAGCAAATAGACTATAAACTCTACCCAGATTTTTCAAAAAACCAAAGCTCATAAAGAGGTAAGACACTCCCTACTCCATACACCAAATTGAAAGGGTTCATTCCTATGGCCTTCTTTGGGTTTGTTCTATCTACCCATATTTCCTTGTAAAGTTTCTTATGCTAATCCTTCTGATTTTCATCCACCAATTTCTTGATGATGCTAAAAAAGTTCTTATTACTGGATTTAGCTTGATCATTTCCTTGAGGATAATAATCAATCAAGTGAGATAAGGATATTCCATAATCATAGCAGAAAAGGGATATCTCACTAGAAGAGAAGCTAGTAGAATTTTTAGTGACTAATTTATGATGTAATCCAAAACTAACTAGGATGTTATCCTTGATGAAGTCATAGACAACCTATGAATTTTTTCTTTTCACAAGAATTTCCTCAACCCATTTGGTAAATTAATCTATTGTCATGAGGAAAAGAGTGTGCCCCCCACTCGATTGAGAGCTGATATCTCTTATGAAATCTATACCCGATTGTTGGAAAGTTCTATCAATCACTACAAGCTTAACGGAAGTGCTACCAATTGAAGTCCACCTATGAAAATTTTACACTTTTCACATCTTGCTACCTAGTATTATGCATCTTTGAACATACTAGATAATACTAATCGTGTCTTAGAATTTTGAACATAGTTACTGTGGAGGAAAAATGTCCTCTAGATGCCTCATTATGAAAAGATCCTAGTAACCTTTCTTGTTGGATTTTTTCCATGTATTTTTAAAATGCACCATCTAGTCCTCTTTTGCATAAAGTGTAGTGTAGAAAAATGTAACCCTTTTTCATAGTTAATTTGGCAATGAATAATTAATAATAAAATGGACTTAATGGTACCTTATTTAGGGTGTTATAAAGTTTACTTTACACTTTCACAATAATCTAGGGATTTATTAGATAAATAAGGTTAATTTGCACCTATAATTTAGATAAAAACCTAATTAATTGCATTTTATGAGGGATAAAACCTAACACTCTTAAATAATATTACACAATACTTAATTTTACAATGTTTGTGTCCTAGGTTAGTGAACTAGGACCAATTCGCCACTTGGTGAATGTGTCGTCAATAGGTCCTAGGACCCCCTTTTGGCATAACATTTCACAATCCCCAAATTTTTTCCTAGTTAAGTATGCTAGGACCCATTCACGCTATGGCGAATGGGTCCTCACTTAACCATAGCAAACCCCATTGGAATATATTTTTTGTGGTATTTTAATTATTTCAAATCCTAGATTTGATGTTGGCTTGAGTTATTTGAATTTTGGGAATTAAGAGAGATAACTATATATAAAAGGTCAGTTCACATAGTTTCACCTAGAAATTCTAATTCAAGCATCCTATGATTTCACAAGAGCATTATAGAGCATTCAAGAAGGAATTAAATGGAAGATTATTGAATTTTATTGTAACAATTAAATATCCATTTCATCATGTCAAAGTCAAGCATGTTGTTGACTTAAGGTGATGATGTAGCATTAGTGATCAAATTCAAGTATTCAAAGCCATTATCTTCTATCAAGTTCATGATCAAGATCTACTCTCATTGAGTCCATTTCATTATAAGTTTCAGATTTGTAATCCAAAGTTTCAACAAGGTTTAGTGAGTTGTTACATATTCATCATTCATTTATGCATTATTTCATTACAAGATTTAATTACCAAAATGGGGTTTGACCAAGGAAAACCCCTATTTAATAGTTTGTTGATTTTCTATTTTATAATTTCATTAGATCTAGCTTAAATCCATTTAGTGAATTTCCTAATTTCAAAATTGCATCTAGAATATTTCATTTTTAGATTTTACATAGTGTAATAAAAAAATTACCTTGTTTAGAATCTAAAAATTGTATTTACATATTTCATTCTAGGTCATTTTATTTAATTTTAAGCAATTTTCCATTTTGGGTTTGTACACTAATTTTGTAAAACTTGTATGAGCTTTACAACTTTGTGTCCTATTAGCAATACTATTGTTAGATGTAGTTTGAGACTCATGTCATCCTGTGATATACCATTCGCTATGGATCTTGGGATATCTAGCTCTCTTCCTAATAGTGTTGCTAATCAACCCTCTATGGATCATAGAACACATACCTCATTTTCCATGACTTCACTTTCTACAACCAATGTGCATAATATTAACAATTTTCACCATCCCTATCATGACTACTTGTACTCAACCTTTGGGGTGTACCAAAAGCCAAGGTGGAACTTCAATTCCTCCTATAATGCAAATTTCCATTCTTGCATACACCACAACCATTCATCCTACTAGCAATGTCAATACTTCCTTAGGTATATCCATTGGGAATCCTTCTAGCTTTGTGTATTCGATTACAATATCTCCTCAAACATCCTTGCTCACAAATTTACAATTCACTTTCCCTTCGTATGCATAAACCAATCAACCTTATAATAAAAATGATACCATAATTAACACACTTTTGCAAGGCATGTCATCCATACAATAACAAGTTGCAACCCTAAATGAAAAAAACAATGGTCAAACTTGATAATGCATTAAAACCAATATGTTATCCATAGAGATATTGACAACACAAATTCCACAAGGTATAAAGGTTCCAAAATTTGAGTAATATGATAGGAAAGGAGATCCTATTAGCCATGTTTTCACTTTTATATCCCTATGTAGTGATTCCATCTTTGAAGATAAGCTCTTCGTTAAACTATTTCCTAGATCCTTGAAAGATACTAATTTAGAGTGGTTCTCCTTCTTACCAAATAATTCAATTCATTCATTCAATGAGCTTGTTGATTCATTTTACAACCACTTTCATATTCACATGGGTCCCAAGATTACCCTATTTGATTTAATGGAATGCAAACAAAAGGATGATGAAAAATTTATTGATTTCATAGCAAGATACCAAACACTTTATTCACAAAAAGACATTAAGATTTATGATCCTGACCTTCAATGAATGTTTATTGCCAATTCATAGAGAAAAATCCAAATCAAACTTGAGATGTTGAGATTCCCATCCTTTACATAATTATATACAACCCTTTGTGATTATCAAAATTTGACACATGGTTGGTGATGCAAGATCAAAGGAAGAAAAAATCTCTCTCAATCTCATTAGTGAAGTCACAAAACTATCCTTGTTTGTTTACAAGTTCAATATCACTTTTACCTTTTACAATCACTTGATTCTAATACTCAAATTTATAAATAAGAGTCCAAAACACTACAAATCCTTTAGGACATCTTCATCATCTTTAACTTAATAAAAAAAAATCAATTACAATAATGACCCTTTCATATTACATCATCTTGTTATGACTATCCTCATTGTGCCACCATGGTATTTACATGCCTCAACCCTCAATTTTTCTTACCAAAACACCAATGAATATTTTAATGCTTGGGATCTCTTTTGTAGGCTTATACCAATATGATCAAACTCTTTTTGTACACTATATACCCACTTTAAATGATCTGATAAACAAGTCTTCAATAACTATTACTATGCTTATAGCCATGCATTATAACTCTTCCAATGATAACTTCAACACAAATACATTTATCCCTTACTTTAACCAACATTTAAGATACTCTTATCATGTATTAAAACATATCAAAGATTCACCATAATTTTTTTGAAGAGAAATGCACAAATTCAAACTATTTGTGTTCAATAACAGGGCTAATTAGGTATGCAACTAGCGTAGTGCTTATTCGTTTGGCTACCTCCAAACACAAACTCATTTGAAAATAACTTCAATCACCTGTATTTAGAATTTTTTATGCTTAAGAAACCTTTATATAATCACTCCCATGCTTATTTTCCAAACCCTAGGTTAAGTTCCATTGAAACTTTGTGTTTTATCAGGCTGTGACATATTTTTAGTCAAAAACTTTCAAGTTTTCACACAATAATCTTAGTCACTCGATTTAAAACTTAGAGAAAATTAAAGAAGATTCTACTAATACTTTCTCCATAAAATTTTAGCACTTTCAATGAGTATTTAACGTGAGAAACTTAAAATTTCCAGGCCATTGGTTACCTTAATGAGGGTTTTAGCAGTTTTCAAAGAAATCACAATAACTTTCACAAACGACCACCAAATTTCATGAAAAAAGTTTTGAATGTGAGGTGATTGAGTGTAATAACACTTACAATCATTTATTTATGTATATAATCCCATACAATTATGTACACTACAAGGAAAACATAGAAATCAGAAGAAATAACGGAAAATTTAGAGTTTCTCTTTATTCCTTTCAAACTTTTCAATCACCCACAAGTTCTCGACTATCTTGAAGGACTTTATAAAGGAAATACAAGATGACTCCCCAACTTCCAACTAATTTTTGAATTTCCTACAATAGGATGACCTTTCATCTTCCTTAAATTTGCATTATTTGTGCAACTTTATAACTTTTATGACAATTTTTTAATACACTTTGTAAATTTGATAAAAAAACTTAGATATTGACCATCCTCGTGATATAGAAACATGGGAAATGACTGAAGAAACCTTGTTACAATGTGTAAACATCATATTTTGAATCAGCTTCTGCAGTTACATTATGAAACCATAATTTTTTAAAGATGCTCTACATCATACTTCTGACCAAGAAAAAGTTCCAAGTCCTCTTGGAAGTCAACAAGTCTTCATTCCATTTTGTCTTATGTAAGCTCTGCCTCTAGTTCACCTTGCAACTTCTCCTTATCACCTTCATTTTCACCTTAGGCTTGAACTTTTCCATGCCTCCTATCTTGTTCACTAATTGAAATCAAGTTCCTCATGCTTTGATGCTTCTCAATAACTTGTTTCTCTCCTTGTCCTTTAACCTGCAACCTATTCCTTGTCCAAAAGATTAGTAACACAATGACATGGAACATAATTTCTACCATCATACCTCCATCGTTCATCAATCCTCTGCAAACCTCTATGACCAATTCATCCATGATCATTACCTTAATCAACTCAATGTCTTCAAGTCCTAAAATTAGGTCTTGTATCTCTATCATGCCTTCACCTTCTTCCCTTGGAATGTCTACAACAACTTTACCTTCTTCATCCATGAATTCGTCTTCAGCATCTTCAAATACTTTTGCCTCTTTTATCCTCATTTTGTTTCTTCTCTTCTTGATTATCTTTCTTATAGGCCATAAAAATTTCTTGTTTACCTTCAAGTGCCAACTTTTCATCTCCTCAATCATCTGCTCCATCTTCTTCATGGACTCTTGGAACTCTTTTTCCAACCTGCTCAACTCTTGCTTCAACTCAACAATTTCTCTATCAATATTTTCTTGTCTCCTTCTCTTCTTTATCTCTTCCTCTTCTTGCAAATTCCTCTTCAAATTCCCCATCTTCACAAGAAAGTCTCTCCTTGCTTCACAACTCTCTTTCTCACCTAGGTGTCTCCACTTTGCTCTCCCTAGTCTCTTAGAATTTCTCACTGCATTAACCTGCAAAAAAAAAACATACAAAAACCACAAACAACTTTCACATATCACCTTCAAGCTCTGATACCATTTGATGAAATATTAGAGGAAGAAAACAACACACTTAATCTCATTAGTCAAGTAACAAAACTATCCTTGTTTTTTTACTTATTCCATGTCACTTTTCCCTTTTACAATCACTTGATTCTAATACTCAAATGTATAAATAAGAGTCCAAAATGGTACAAATCATTCATGAAATCATGGTCATCTTTAACTTAATAAAAACCAATCAACTACAACAACTACCCTTTCATATTACATCATCTTGTTATGACTATCCTCATTGTGCCACCATGGTATTTACAAGCCTCAACCCTCAATTTTTCTTACCAAAACACCAATGAATATTTAAATTCTTGGTATCTCCCCTGTAAGCTTATACCAACATCATCAAACTCTTTTTACACCCTATATACTCAACTTAAATGATCTGATAAACAAGTCTTGAATATCTATTAATATGCTTATAGCCATGCATTATAACTCTGTCACTGATAACTTCCTTACACATGCCTCTTATCCCTTACTATAACCAATATTTAAGATACTCTTATCATGTATTGAAACATATCAAAGAATCACAATAATCTTTTTGAAGAGAAATGCACAAATTCAAACTATCTGTGTTCAATAACAAGGCTAATTAGGTATGCAACCAGGGTAGTGCTTATTCATTTGGCTACCTCCAAACACAAAATCATTTGAAAATCACTTCAATCACCTATATTTAGACTTTTTTATGCTTAATAAACCTTTAGATAATCACTCCCATGCTCATTTTCCAAACCCTAGGTTAAGTTCGATAGAAACTCCATGTTTTATCAGACTGTGACATATTTTCAGTCAAAAACTTTCAAGTTTCCACATAATAATCTTTGTGACCCAATCTAAAAATTCAAGAACATTAAAAAAGATTATAATAATACTTTATCCATCAAATTTTATCACTTTCCAATGAGTATAACGTGAGAAACTTAAAATTTGCAGGCCACTGGTTACCTTAATGAGGGTTTTAGTAGTTTTCAAAGAAATCACAATAACTTTCACAAATGACCACCAAATTGCATGAAACAAGTTTTGAATGGGAGGTGATTGAGTTTAATAACACTTAAAAGCATTTATTTATGTATATAATCCCATACAATTCTATACACTGCAAGTAAACTTTAGAAATCAGAAGAAATAACAGAAAATTCAGAGTTTCTCTTTATTCCTTTCAAACTTTTCAATCACCCACAAGTTCTCAACTATCCTCAAGGAATTTATAAAGGAAATAGAAGATGACTCCCCAACTTCCAACTACTTTTGTAATTTCCTACAATAGGATGACCTTTCATCTTCCTTAGATTTGCATTATTTGTGCAAATTTATATCTTTTATGACAATTTTTAATACACTTTTTCAAATTTGATACAAAACTTAGATATTGACCATCCTAGTGATCTAGACACATGGGAAATTACACAAGAAACCTTGTTAAAATGTGTAAACATCATATTTTGAATCAACTTATGAAGTTACATTATGAAAGCATGATTTTGTAAAGATGCTCTACATCATACCCCCAACCAAGAAAAAGTTCCAAGTCCTCTTGTAAGTCAACAAGACTTCATTCCCTTTTGTCCTATGTAAGTTCTGACTCTTGTTCACCTTGCAACTGCTCCTTATCACCTTCACTTTCACCTTAGGCTTGAAATTTTCCATGCAAACTAGCTTCCTATCTTGTTCGCCAATTGAAATTAGGTTCCTTATGCTTTGATGCTTCTCAATACCTTTTTTCTCTCCTTATCCTTTAACCTACAACCTACTCCTTGTCCAAAAGATTAGTAACACAATGAAATGAAACATAATTTCTAGCATCATACCTCCATGATTCACCAATTCTCTACAAACCTCTATGACCAATTCATCCATAATCATTCCCTTAATCAACTTAATGTATTCAAGTCCTAAAATTAGTTCTCATATCTCTATCATGCCTTCACCTTCTTGCCTTGCAATGTATACAACAACTTTACCTTCTTCATCCATGAATTCCTCTTCAACATCTTCAAAGACTTCTACCTCTTTTATCCTCATTTTTCTTCTTCTCTTCTTGATTATCTTCCTTATAGGCCATGAAACATTCTTGTTTACCTTCAAGTGCCAACTTTTCATCTCCTCAATCATCGGCTCCATCTTCTTCATGGACTCTTGGAACTCTTTTTCCAACCTAATCAACTCTTGTTTGAACTCAACAATTTCTATATCCATCTTTTCTTGTCTCTTTCTCTTCTTTCTCTCTTCCTCTTGTTGCAAATTCCTCTTCAAATTCTCCATCTTCACAAGCAAGTCTCTCCTTGCTTCACAACTCTCTACCTCACCTAGGTGTCTCCATTTTTCTCTCACTAGTCTCTTAGACTTTCTCATTGCATCAACCTACAAACAACCACACACAAAAACCACAAAAAAACTTTCTTGGAGTATCTTCAAGCTCTTATACCATTTGATGCAAGATCAAAGGAAGAAAACAACTCACTCAATCTCATTAGTCAAGTCACTAAACTATCCTTGTTTGTTTACTCATTGCATGTCACTTTTACCGTTTACAATCACTTGATTCTAATACTCAAATGTACAAATAAGAGTCCAAAACACTATAAATCCTTCAGGACATCTTGATCATATTTAACTTAATAAAAAACAATCAATTACAACAACTACCCTTCCATATTACATCATCTTGTTATGACTATCCTCATTATGCCACCATGGTATTTACAAGCCTCAACCCTCAATTTTTCTTACCAAAACACAAGTGAATATTTTAATTCTTGGGATGTCTTTTTTAGGATTATACCAACATGATCAAAATATTTTTACACCCTATATACTCCCCTTAAATGATCTAATAAACAAGTCTTCAATAACTATTAATATGCTTGTAGCCATGCAATATAACTTTGTCAATGATAAATTCAACACACATACCTTTATCCCATACTATAACCAACATTCAAGATACTATTATAATGTTTTAAAACATATCAAAGACTCACAATAAGTTGTTTGAAGAGAAATGCACAAATTTAGACTGTCTGTGTTCAATAACAGGGCTAATTAGGTATACAACCAGGGTAGGGCTTATTCATTTGGCTACCTCCAAACACAAAATAGTTTTAAAATCACTTCAATCACCTATATTTATACTTTTTTATGCTTAAGAAACTTTTTGATAATTACTCCCATGCTTATTTTCCAAACCCTAGGTTAAGTTCGATTGAAAATCTGTGCTTTATCAGACTATGAAATATTTTTAGTCAAAAAATTTCAAGTTTTCACACAATAATCTTAGTCACTCAATATAAAACTTCAAGAACATTAAATAATATTCTACTAAGATTTTATCCATCAAATTTTAGTACTTTCCAATGAGTATAATGTGAGAAACTTAAAATTTGCAGGGCACTGGTTACCCTAATGAGGGTTTTAGCAGTTTTCAAAGAAATCACAACTTTCACAAACAACCACCAAATTGCATGAAATTTTTTTTTAATGGGAGTTGGTTGAGTTTAATAACACTTAAAAGCATTTATTTATGTACATAAGCCCATACAATTCTGTACACTGCAAGGAAACTACAAAAATAAGAAGAAATAATAGAAAATGAAGAGTTTCTCTTTATTCCTTTCAAATTTTTCAATCACCCACAAGTTCTCACCTATCTTCAAGGAATTTATAAAGGAAATACAAGATGACTCCCTAAATTCTAACTACTTTTGGAATGAACTACAACAGGATGACCTTTCATCTTCCTTACATTTACATTATTTGTGCATGTTTATAACTTTCATGACAAACTTTATAAATTTTATGACAATTTTTAAATACAATTTGCAAATTTTATACTAAACTTAGATATTGACCATCCTAGTCATATAGAAACATGGTGAATGACCCAAGAAACCTTGTTACAATGTGTAAACATCATATTTTCAATCAACTTCTAAAGTTACATTATGAAAGCATGAATTTTGTAAAGATGCTTTTCATCATTTTGGATGTAGAATAACCTCCTAGCCATCATGAAAAGTCTGAGTGCACAACTCTAGATAGTTACCAACCTTTCAAGAAGAAAAATAAGGGATTTTTACAAATTGATTCCCCTCAACCAAATCAACAAGTTGATAACCAAGTGGCTGCTATAAGGATGAAAAACTCATTTTCCTTTAGGGATAGGAATAGAAAATTTACTCCTTTACCCAATACCCTTCATAATATCATGCTACAACTCATAGAAAAGAATATGATTTCCTTACCTCTGGTGAGAGCTTTTGATCCTAATATACCAGTTCCCACATGCTTTTAATGAAATTCTTATTGTCATTTTCACCAACAAAATTTACATGATACAAAATATTATAAGCATATTAAACATCTTGTGAAAGACCTCATTGATTCTAATCATCTACAAATTTTAGGTGTGAATGATCAAGGTAATAAATATGTAGCTCATCCTAACCAAAACTTACAAATATTTACAAATCCCATGTTGAAACATACTATTTCATTTGTCCAAGCAAGTGAAACAAAGAATGATGTGATGAATGTTGACATACATGATGAAAACATAAAAAATGACAATGAGGAAGAACCGATTAAAATGGTAGTATTTATTGAAGCTAAACCTCATAAGGGCTCAACAAAAATGCCTCTTGATATTGCTTTCTCACAAAAATACATACTTAAAAATTCACCCAATGTTCCTCTTTATATAGATGGAAGAATCAATGACAAGCCTACTAATGGGATATTAATTGATTCGGTCTATGGAGAGAACATGATCATTAAAGAATTCCTATTTGTGAATGAACTCTATCAAGATACATATGACAAACTGAAAGCATGGTTCAAGACACATAATGGTTTTTCTTATCCTATGATACACTCAATAGATCTCCCTTTAAAATTTGGACTGAAAATATTAAATGTCTCATTCGCAATCATCCCATCATCAAAATAATTTCACATGAAGTTAGGTTATCCATGGCTTCACTCCATGAATGTTGTCCCTTCGATTGTGAATAAATATTTAAATTTCCCCTTTGTCACAAAATATTTACTATACATAATAATGGCTTTAATACTATGTCTTCCCATGGGAACTTTCCATTGGATTTCTTTTGGCCCAAGCCTATTGAACCTATTCAGCCTAATCAAGACTACCTTTTTAAATCATAACTAAAGTTTAAGGAAAAGCCCATAGAAAAATGATCCCTATGAAACATGCATCAACACATGATTGAGTCACCTATCCTTGACAAACAAATGATTGAACAAAAATCCCTTCCAAAGATCCAAGAACAATCTATGAAAAATTATCCTATGATTTCCTATAAGAGATCACAATACAATCAAAACAATCTTGTTTTTCCTTCTAAAGTCAAACAAGTTTACAAAGCTAAACATAAATTGGTTGAGAAACCTCATATGGTTGCTTCCACTCCTTCCCCAAGAGAAGAAAAGAAACCGATGATTGAAAAATCCACTCTTACACAATCAAAAATTGACAACAGATTGAAATGAAACCAAAATGCTAGAGAGTGTAGGTGTAGATGTCATGCTATTCCTCATATGTTACAAACTAAAGAAGAAAAAAGAAACATATAAAATCAAATTTTGAACTTAGCCAAAGCAATGCATGTTGACTCTATACCTTGCCACGACATAAAAAATAATCTTCCATTGACATTATCATTTGACCTCCTATTGTGATTGATATAGCTAATGACATTAATATTGTAGTTATTAATGAACAAGTGAATAATGAGTTGAATTAATTTATTTCCTCTTCTATGAGCTTAAATGAGAAATTTCCTAGAAAGAGTGTTGAACTTGGTATGTGTCCTTGTATGACACTTTCCATTGTCCCTTTGGCTATTTTTCCACCTTTCGTTCATACCAACAAAGATTGGGTTGCAAACAATCTACTATAGGTTTTTTTTTACATAAAGAGGGGTAAAAATTTATTAATCACAAGAGAAAATTACAGAGCCAGAACATTACATAGCCTTATCAAGCTCCACCAAATGGTACAACTGTTGAGACAAATCAGGGGGTAATTGACCCCAATCAACCAAATTCCAATCATGAATAGGGTCAGAAGCCCATTTAGCCAAACAATCAGCAACACCATTCCACTCCCTAGGAATATGAGTGAAAGTAACAAACTCAAGAGAAACACAAAGATTGAGAATTTGTTCAATAATCAAAGCCAAGTGCCAACTAACATCCTCTAACTTCCGCCTATTCAGCAAGTTCACCACCACCTAGGAATCAGATTCACATATAATCCTGCGCCACCCCAACTTACTGCCATGCTCCACAGCCAGTAAAATTGCCTGAGCCTCCATAAGATTATTAGTATGAAGACCCTTATAATTAGATAAAATAAATTGAACATCTACTATAGGTTGACTTGTATGTGCCTTTCTAGTATTTTTTGTTGTTTTCTTTTTCATGTTTCTTTATGTGATTGCATGTGCATAATGTGATCCTCCATGCTATTTCATTTGGTGTATCTCTCTCTCTATCTCTTTGCATTCCTCTATATGTCCCTACATTCTTTTCTATGTCATAAACAATTTATATTTTCATTTATCTTGTGTTTTCATTTTGGCAATGACAAACATTGAGACATTTAGGTCTCTTCCATGTTTACCTAAAGGATTTTTCTTTGTTTTTTCTCTCTTTGTGTCATTCTTCTAGTCCTATGAGTATTTAGGCAATGATAGTTCCACGCTCTATGATAATATTGTAGTGAAGACATACTAACCTTGGATCCATATATCTCTTGTATTTTTGGGGACTATTTGAAACTTGTAGCCAATTAAAGACAATTTCCACATAACCCATAAAGAAATCTATGCATCTAAGTATTCAAAATCCACATGCAAGAGAATAGACAACATACCCATGAAAATTCAACACAAGATATACCCTGGTAAAACCCTCAAGAGGGAAAAAAAGCCAGCCTCCATCTCTCATGTATTATTCAGCAATAAATATTATGATACATCTTCTGAGTCTCCATGAACACCATTGAAGCAACAAGCTTGAGCTCCAAGCAATCCATATGAACAAGAATGCAACCACACATACTGTTCCATACTTCAAACCCTCACAAATGCTAACTAGAGCTAATCATGCAAAATTCCATCTCACAATAACTACCTTTGTGGTTGCTTTTATAGAAGCAAGATCCGATAAAACCACTAAGTGGTATTACACAAAACTATGTGACTAAAACCATGAGATTATTACAAACCATGTTCCCTTATTTAATATTGGGTGCTTTATTTATTATTTTCCCCAATATTAAATAATTACATTTTTACAACTTAACTTATGTCCTAATGTTACATGCAACATTAAGTGTCCCCAAGAATAATTACATAATGCAAGGTGTACAACACACCTTTTCCTAACATTCTCCCACTTGTTGTATACATTGCATAAGGGGAACAAGTGACCTTAAAACATGAATAAAATGAACAATCCATATAGCCACATATACCATCATGGAATCAAAATGATCCATATGCTCCATCAAGATACCTACAACAATAATCAAAGTGACCACCATCCCAAGCATGAATGCTCTCTTCTTCCATTTGCCAATGCACAAAGATAAGAAGCCACACAATTTGTCACAACGGAGCATAAGTCCTCCTCAATTGATATCCCAAACACATACACTCAATCCAAAATTATCAATATGCACCAATAGTTATCAAGATACAAAAACCCAAAGTTGAAATAACACCCACAACAAGTGCCAATACATCCAACTATCCATAACTCCAAGGTATACAAAACATAGTAAACTCATGCCATAAACATATACACCCATAAACTTCAATCGTAAACTCCATGTGCAAAACCTATCAAAGAATGACATACACATCCAAGAGCCAACTGTGTCAAGTATGATCTACTCCATACCTGTAACAAAAATCTCCTACATGTATACACCTCTAAAAGCCAACTATGTCAAGTATGATCTCCTCCACAACACCCCAAAAGAAAAACCTTAACAACACCTAACCGTTCAATCTCCAAGATCAAACATAACATATGTATCATGTAATCAACATGGATGTAAGCCTCTCATAACCAAAGAATATCAAACTAAATCCATTCCCATTGAATAGAATAATCTTAATATATCTGCTAAATGTAATCACAATGCATAAGGAGATAATCATTCCAACACTCCTCAAATGAACCCTCCAAAACCATATATCTATAGCTTAAGATCCTTATACATGAGAAGATAAAGCATAAACATAAAGCATCTAAAATAATCAATGGGAAATACCTCTCAAGTGAAACTACCAAGTAGACTAAGAGTGGGGAATGAGAATGATCCTCCAAGACATCCAAGTTATCATGACTCATCCAATAACACTCTCCTCATAGGTCCATGCTAAACTCACATCCAACCAAGGTCTAGGTTCATCATAATTCCTACTAAAATCTCATCAATTGTAACCATATCAACACATGTCTCTAAATATAAGAGAACTCAAGCCTCACCTATGTCTCTAAGTATCCTTGAGTACCTGTAACAAACCAATCCATGGGTGAACCTGAAAAGTTGGTTTACAATTTCTGGGAGATTCTGATTTTTGCTGAAATCCAATATTTTTAGAAAGTATTGTAAGAATTGACTATGAAGGTAGCCACCAAGATCTAGAGGCCTAATAGAAAGCACAAAAGAGAGAGACAAGAATATGACAAGAATAAACTATATTCAATGTTAATAATATGAGATAATGGTACAATAATTACATAGGAGACCCCTTGGTTATATAGCCAAGGTGAGAACATAGGAGGTCATAAGATTATGACAAGTGTCGTAATCTTATGACATGAGACAACAATGAAAAGTTATCACTCCATCTAAAGTGGAGAAGTGATAATGTGATAATCTCCACAAAAGGTGGAGAGATAATCACATGATGTGTCCACAAAAGGTGGAAGTGATGAGGTAATGACATGTCAAGTCCACCAAAAGTGAAAAATCTCCAACAACCTCCTATGTGGTCCCTAAGTAAACTTAACTAAGGTGTAATCATGACCTAGGACAAGGTACAAGACATTTAATTACACCAACACCCCCCTTTAAGTGCAACTTAGGGAGAATGTACACACACTACATTATAAAGTCCCAAAATCATCTATTTGTGGGGGGGTACTTTGATTGAGTGAATTTGGGGGGGTGTATCTTGTGTGATTGTTCCTATTTTCTCTCTTGTGCTCTTTCATTCCATCATGGGTTCATCTAAAGTTCCACTCTTAACTACACATAATTATGCTACATGGAAAGTATGTGCATGGAGTAAACTAATGGAAAAAGGTTTAATTCACTACATTGATGGAACCATAATTGCACCTTTAGATCCTAAAGCAAATCCAACAGCATATATGGATTGGCTCACTAAAACTTCTATGGCATTGGGTACACTAAGAAATTTCATTTCAGATGATCTCATTTTCCATGTTGATAAATGTACTATAGCCAAGGAAGCTTGAGATAAACTTTTTGCTTTGTATGGCAAGGTTGATAAGGTTAAGGGATACAAGCTTGAGCATGATCTCTTAAACCTTGATCCCAAGGATTTTGATACAATTCAAGATTATGTCACTAAGGAAAATGAACTAAGAGAACAACTAAAAGATTGTGGTATTGAAAAAGAGGATGATCAACTGGTCTTCAACTTGTTGGATAAACTTCTAGTTGAGTATGCAACCTTTGTTTCAAGTTTTCAGACTCAAAGATTGACAATAAGTAACTTCACAACACCCAAGATCTAGAGGACTAATAGAAAGCACAAAAGAGAGAGACAAGAATATGACAAGAATAAACTGTATTCAATGTCAATAATATGAGATAATGGTACAATAATTACATAGGAGACCCCTTGGTTATATAGCCAAGGTGAGAACATAGGAGGGCATAAGATTATGACAAGTGTCGTAATCTTATGACATGAGACAACAATGAAAAGTTATCACTCCATCTAAAGTGGAGAAGTGATAATGTGATAATCTCCACAAAAGGTGGAGAGATAATCACATGATGTGTCCACAAAAGGTGGAAGTGATGAGGTAATGACATGTCAAGTCCACCAAAAGTGAAAAATCTCCAACAACCTCCTATGTGGTCCCTAAGTAAACTTAACTAAGGTGTAATCATGACCTAGGACAAGGTACACGACATTTAATTACCCTATATCAAACCCCCTTGGATAGAACCCCTCTAGTTTTAAACCATACCTATAACGAAGTCTCCTTTACGCCTATCAAAATGCTGATAAAAAACCACTTTTGATTTACCTTTTGGGGGATCAAATGAATTCAATTAAAATTTATTTTTTGTAAGTATGTATTCCTTATAATAAGCTTCCCAATAAGTATAATTTTAAATAAATTTAATTTTATTCTTATATTTATTTTTTATTTCTTGTGAATGTATGTTTTTCACCAAAAATCAAGCTCTCTATTCTGCACATGTGGAAAAATAGCAGATTATCTTTTTTTTTGGGAAAATATGAGTGGACTAGATATTGAATTAATTGATCCAACAAAAAAAGAAATTGAATTTTGATACATGAAAAAAAAGTTACACCTTATACAGTCGTGTTATGTCTGAATTGTAATTGGTTTGACTTTGAAACTTGATTAAAGAAAAAATATTCAATAAAAAAATATCTAACCATGTCGAAGCACTAGATGTCGGAGTTACAAATCTAAATTTGAAAGAATTAGAATTTTATCCTTCATGGACAAAAACTTATACATTATATGGTAAGTGTCACTTTTTAAAAATGTTGCTTTCTAAAAAAAACTAGTTTTCGAGGGAGATGGAAAAAGAAGTGCAATCTGATTCCAAAATTTTTGAAAAAAATATATTTAGAGTCTACAGAAAAAATGTAATGAAACTCTATTTTTCATCATCTTCAAATTCCTCAAGGTTTAGCCGTTATAGATGCCCGAAAGTGAAGATTTAGTTAAAAAATTATTTCAGTGTCTAGTTTGGCCAAAAATTGTAAACCACTATTACAAGATCACCCCCATGCCAAACTCCAAATGCAACATAGCACCATCGTGAAGTAATCAAGAAAATGATAGATTTACCCAATACCAAGAGAACCACACAAGATCAATGTCGAAACTCTAATCATGAATCAGGAACATAAACATGATAACATGAGCTAAACATCTCCTTCTAGGAGATCTCATGCACCATAACATATATATACATCCTAGTATCATAAGAACACGTACCATGCACAACTCTAAATGCATATCAAGAGTAGACCATGAAATAATAGAAAAACACTCTAAACCAAGAAACCATATCCCCAATCACATGAAGATAACCATACCAAATGATGGATACATGTCACTTCCAACAACTCCCACTGAATTGTGATACCAAGTCACACATGGCTATTTTTAAAAAAACAAAATCTATTTGCTGAAAATTTGAAATTTCAATGCAGTAGTACTTAAATTTTAGGGAAAAAATAAGAAGTGTATGTCTGACCATCTTAACCACAGTAAAGTGATAATATTTTTTATAAAATTTTACATATAAGTAGAGGACTCATGTCCTAATGTGATGGATATTTTTTTGTAATTTTTTTCCAAGTAAATAATTAATTATAATTTTTTTATTACAACTTTTAGAAAATATAAAAACTCATACGTCTAACCACCTTAACTTGGTCAAAACTTCATGAAATTCAATTTTTTATTTTAATCCTATAGTATACAAATCATAGAAGGTGACCCATGTTTTGGATTAAAAAGATGTGATACCACTTGAAAGCTATAGATGTCTTTCAATTAGCCTATCAATAAGGACTTTAGTCGTAATTCAAATAGAAAATGATTAATAATTATTTATTAAATTCAAAGTAAAACATAATTTGTATTGGTGGAAAGCTGAAAATCTCCTTTAAAAACCCTTTTTCGTTTCATTAATTTTGGGTAAAGAAAAGTTGTTAGCCACATACCATACAAATACCCATCATATTGCCACTTTTTAGCCCATCATGATCTAGAACATACCCTCCACTTTCAACTTTCTATGATTTCAAATATTTTTTCTACACTTTAACACCTATATAGCAATTTCTGATGGAAACCCAAATCAGGATCTTAGAAAATTCTTGCAAAATAACCTAAAATTATTTGTCTAATGGGGTGTTTTCCTTGGTCAAACCCCTAATTGGGTAATTAAACCTTGAATGAATAAAAATATGCATAAAACCCTAGCCTTAGTTGTGTTAAAGACTAGGAAAATTTGAAGTATGTCAAAAACCCTATTCTATTGTGCAAGAATAAGAAATGCAAATGTGATTTGAATGATGTAAGATCTCAACCCTAGAAATTTTATAACACATCAAAAATAGAGATGAAATAACATACAAATGAAATACAAATGAAATGCAAACCTTAATATGAAGATAGAGTGAAAATGGAAGATGGAATCACTTTGAAACCAAGTCTTTAGGTGTGATTTGATGGCTAGTTGCATCTCCTCAACCTAGATTTCTCCATGATTCACCATAGGCATCCATCATCAACACTTTTCAATGTTGAATCTTGACCTAAAGAGTGTGCTTCAATACCTGCAAAACCCTAGTTTCCTACCCTAAAAACTTTAACTTTTACTAAGGAAACTTGTTGTAGAAGATTTGACTTTAGGAATTGCTTTTGTGAAATGACTAAAAGATGTGTAAAATAACTTAAAATGAGTATTTATTAGCAAAAATGCCTAATTGAACTATTATTTAGGCCTAAGAGGCAGACATTCACCAAAAATTTAAGTTGAATTAATTAAAATCCCGCTCAAAATTGAATTTTCCCTCAAAAGGGACTCATTTTCCACCCTTGGTAAATGGGTCCCACCAGAGGGGACTCATTTGCCCAAGGTGGTGAATCGGTCCCACTACTAGCTTTTGAAGGTGGGTTTTCGAGATATGAAAGAATTATGTGTTGTTTGTTGGGTTTTAGGTGATTTCTCAGGTGAAACGGGCCTCTAGATAAAAAATAATGGGTCTTAGGGGCCTATAAATGTTGTTTTGAAGGATAAATTATGCAAAGGGATTCAAAAGTGGGTCCAATTAGATGTGAAATTGTCTCTTTTGTCAAGAGGGTCCAATTTTCTATGTCAGTTTGCATCTCAAAATCATTAGACTCACTTTAAATTTTCTAAAAAACACAAAAAAATATCATACTTGTACTCATTCACCACCCTGGGAATATTAGTCCACTTGCACATTTAGATAGCACTTTCAGGCATTTTTCTAGGAATTTACTACGTTTATGTTCTCTATTATTATTTCTCTATTTTAGTTTGTAGAATTTTTGTTATTTACATTTTGCACTCCTAGATTGCATTAAATTTGCATTCACCCTGTCATTTTTGGGACTTGTATGAGTGTTTAGTGACCCATTGGTAATACTTTAGTGAGATGAAGTTCTAGACGCATGACCTCCCATGATAGCACTTTCATTGTGGACCTTGGGATCTCAAGAGCTCCTACTACTAGTATGGACAATGGTGCATTAGGCATGGATACTACCACCACTATGCCTTCACCTTTTCATCCAATGCATGTTGACACAGAAAAAATTCCATTTTGCAAGACAAAGTCATTAGTATTTATGAGGGTTTTGCACATTTACAACAATATTCATCCCTTGAAAACATTTCCACCACTACTATAACTATGATAGAAAACCTTCATCACTTGATTGAAAGTGATGATGGCTTACAAGTCATGAAAAGAATAACTAAAATATAAAAAAAACACATATTTAGTTCCATTTCTCAGTCAGCAAACATTGTTGTAAGCCAAGGAGGACCTCACATTTCCCCCCCTTCAACCATAGAATCTATTCCAACTTATACCACTCCTCAAGTTACAACAACAATGTAATAGGTTAGTCATGTGACTCCTCTCACTATTCCAACTAGCATTCCTAGTTCTTTTGTGGTATCAAGTATCCCTTTGTATAAGAGGTAATTTGCACCCTAGGCACAATTCCCCTTTTTGGCTTTATACACTTTAGAAAACCAAAGTTAGAGGCTTAAATTTTCTTAAGCCTACTGTTGGCAGGCCATGTGGTGTCCATTATTATGTGTTGGTGGAGACATTTATATTGAGGACACCTGCACGAGACACAAATGTCTACACAGCATGCTTACATCCCAAAAAGATTCTTGTGGATGATCCAGCAAAGGCGTTACTCTTCCCATTGGCAATGAAGTTGTAACACCTCCATCATCCAACCAACCCAAATATGGTTGTTTTCATCCTCATTCCTTCATATTCACTCTTCCAATTTTCATTCCAACTCTTCAACAGATCAAACCTTCATTCTTGCACTCCCACAAGCTCGTTTTCACTCACTTCCAAGCATTCAAAGCATCACATTGCAGTAATATCACACTCCATCAACTTAGTAGAGCACATTTGGGACCACACCATACATAATAGAGGCTTAAGTTCCTCTCATTTCTCCCCCAAGCAACCTTGAGTGCTCTTGGTGGAGGTGGTAAGCTTCCCTCTCCTTTCCTCTATCATTTGGTGAGTAGCATAGTACTATTTAGTAGTGCTTTTTTCTTTCTTTATGTATTACTTATTTATCTCATTCTTTTAGTTGTCCATGATGGTGGAAACACCTAAATGGGGGTTTGATTGAGGTAGGCCCCTATATAGTCCCCCAACATTTTCTCTCTTGTGTGTATTGGTGTGCAAGTTTTTGGAGGATCAACTGGAAAAAAAATTCTTTAGTGAGATCCTCCTCATCTTTATCACTCTTGCTTATTTACTTTATAATATTAGAGATTATTTAATTTACTTAGTTTTGTCATTTTGGCCCTTTAGTTCACTAGGCCATTAGCTAGTTTTTAGTGATTTTACCTTGTCTTTATCATTGTCTGACTGTATAGATGATAGCCCACTTTTGAGACACCAACATGCTATGCTATCATCCAGACTCTGTGCTCCTATCCTTGTATAGAGAGTCTCCTGAGATATAGTTTTAGAACTAGGAACCAACTCACCTAGCCTCTTCTACATTTTGGGCTTGCTGAGTAACTCAGGAAACCTATGGTCCTAGTTACTCTTGCCTTACATACCCTAAACACTACACTTAGTTGAGGTAAGTTAAGGAAACCTCTGGCATCTTGACCCTCCATGACCTAGGTTCTTGCATGTGGTGGTCCCCCTCTCTTACATTTTTGGTGAACCTGACGTGAACCAATGTTTCTTCATCTATCAATGTTGAGGATTTCCTTGGTTGCTTCATGATTTTTGTGTTCTTGAGGATTGTGAGGGTTTATGAGTATCACAACCCAATCCACAAATTTTGGGAATATCGTAAGGAGAAGTGTGCGGCACCTCCTAGCGGATAGAACGAAGGTCTCACTTGGTCTCTCTATAGGTCTCTTCTTTGGTCCCGCCATTAGTTTGGATACACAAGAGCATGTGTTGAGGGGTGAGATAGGATTCACCAACAAAACTATTCACATCCCCACTCGTCTTTCATTCGCCATTCCATCATCGGTGGATGATCATGAGGTCGTTCAGATCCCTGTTAATTATGTTTCTGCCCTTACAAGGGGGTTGGATGACCTTGAAAATCATTTGGAAAGGAATATGAAGATGGCTAGGGCTGCTTGGGTTGTTAGCGAACTAAAACATATGATGGATAAAGAATGAACAGGTGTAGAACTCCTAAGTAGTCTCTTAAGTATCGTCGAAGCGTGTGCCCCTTTGGGAAACCCTACTTTTTCACAAGGAGTCACCTTCGAAGAACATGAGAGACATTTAAGTGTATCAATGCCTCCCACCTCTATCTACATGGCTGATGTGGTCCCTTCCATTAGTATCCTTTCCATCCCTAATCAACTGAAAACTATCAAGGTGAATAAGGTCCCATTGGGCTTTAACTTTACCCCTTCTATCACCTCTAGTGGTGGAGGTCAGGTAGAATAGGTAGTGGAGGCTTTGGTAGTGGTGGTGGATTCAGTAGCAAAGGTAGCCCTAGTGGAGGTTGTGGTGATGGTTCTGGTGGTGGCCCTACTAGTGGTGGTGGCCCTACTAGTGGTGGTGGCTCTAGTAATGGCTCTGGTAGAAGTCACACCAGCGGTGATTCTGGGGATGGAATTGACGGTTGCTCTACAGGAGGTTCCTCTGGCCCTTTATCTTATAATGACCCTATTTTGAACACTCTACTTCAAAATATGGGTAAGATGCAGAGTTAGTTAGCAAGCCTTTCCCAAGCCTCTTCCCAACCTATTTTCCAACCTTTCTTCCAACATAGCCCCTTATCAGTTTCCATCTTGAACACTCCCTTCCCTCAGGGAATGGAGATTCCTAAATTTGAGAAGTTTGGTGGTAAAGGGGATTTGTAGACACACCTGTCTGCCTTTAATGCCCTCTGCACCGACTTCTTCCATCATGATGCCTTGATGGCTAAACTATGGCCTTGGAAAGAGAATTTTGCACTTATGAAATACCCTTCCTTTGTACATTTGTGTGCAGCCTTACAAGAATACCAATAGATGGTTGCTCAGTTCAGGGGATCCTCTTCGTGCTCCCATCCTAAAGGAAAATCCATGGTATCAAACTCTAGGAAAGGAAAAGCCATTGCAAATGTAGTAGCCACTGTTAATGAAAATGGCCTCAAATGCAACTAGAAATTCATGAAGTTGTCTTAATCTTACACTTCCATCTTGAAAAGGTTTTTGAAGGATAAGATCATAACCTTTTTTCCCCCTAAGCCTATTAGGGAACGCTATCCTAATTGGTATAATGGGAGTGCTTATTGTCAATACCATCACATTAATGGACATGATACCAAACGTTGTATGTAGTTGCATCATGAGATACAAGACTACATCAAAGATGGTAGCATTCATCTTGATGGGAACAAGCAGAACACTAACAAGTTAGTGGAAAAGGCAAATAGTGAATTGCATATATGCATGAACCTATTTCTATCACATTCTGCTAACATTATTGTCAACCCTAATGACTCTATTCATGAACCCAGGGCCTACATAAACATGGTCACAGTGACTTCTACTGTTCCACCTTCACTTGGTTCACCAAACATCACATTTACTTCACAGGACTTACCCTTGAACAAAAATCCCTCACCTCTTTACATTCCCCCTCACATCAATGGTAACATTTTGATGGGAGGCTTAATTGATCCCATGAGCCATGTGAATGTTATTACTAAAGAAACATTGGTACTAAATTCATTACATAAGGAAAATTATGAAGAAACAAAGTCTACCATCATCACTCATGATGGTATGAATCTTAAACCTTATGGCTCTATCACTTTGTCCATCCTGGTTGGACCTAGGACTATTGACATAGTCTTCAATGTTATACCAAAGTTGGACCTATTTAGAGTGAAGCTAGGCACTCCTTGGTTGGCTTCCACGAATGGGGTCACATCCATTAATCACAAGTGTCTAAAGTTTTCCCACAAGGGTTTCATGAATGTAGTGCATGAAATCAGATATCAGCCTTTGGTATCTTGTGGTGGATATTCACTAGATCACTTTTGGCCCTCCCTGGTTAGTGTGCTTCCCCTGAGAATGGACCTACTTTAGAAAAACTATGTGAAGTACAAAATTGGGGGAAAAGGTGAGCCAAAGCTAACACTTCCTGTAACAAAAAAATTGGTCACCTCCTATTCCTCAGAAGAGAAGGAGGAGTCCTCATCAGCTCCCTCTCCTTCTCACAAAGGAAAAAAGAAGGCTATACTTTCTGCTCCTCCTTCATGGAAGAAGGAAGAGAAGCCCATAACAGCTCCCTCTCCTTCTCGTAAAGGTAAAGAAAAAATGACTTTCTCCCAAATTGCCCCATTCTCTCCCCTTTCTTGGGAAGAGTATTGGATGAGTAAGTCAAGTGGCTAACCTTTGAGTTTCTTGATTCCTCCTTGGCATAGACCAAAGATTAGGATTGTAGACCTCTCTATTAAATTTATCAGACCATGGTACTACTTTTACAATCTAAAGAAAGGTTCTCATAGAGAATTCGATCTGTGGCTTCCTACTACTCCTACTCCTAAGGTAGTGAGTGGAAAGAGGCCCATTGATGAGGCTCTCGAGTCGACTCCTCTTGTCGCTCCTTAGCCTACTACCCCTACTCTTGTAAGGGAACCCATTCCTTTGCCTAAAATGGTTGTAGTGGATGTTCCTATGACCAAGCAAGAACCTCCTGCCCCTTCATGAGCTTTGGGTTCTAACTCTAAGAGCCGTAGAAACTTCCTTGCATGTCAGTGCAAGCACTGATAAAAGGCTCTCCTGCTTGAGTAAGCCACCTCATAGTAGAAGGAGGAAGAAATGACCACTCATGTCTCAGGACCTCCTATTGTGTCTCCTTCCTCCCTTCCTATTATTTCTCTTCAACCTAATTCACTAACGACTTCCATTGTGAGAACAAACACGCCTAACCCTAAACGGGTGTAGGTGTTTATCACTCCTTCAATGGAGCTGCCTTTGTTGATGTTTGTCTCAGATATTCAACCCTTCCCTAAGCCTATGGACATGGTTAACACTTTGGTTGTATCTTTTGTGGTTTTATCTTCCTCTTCCTTTGCACCCCTAGCTTCGTCTATGGGGAGTTCATCTCCTCCCATGAAGAAAGAGGCAAAGGTTGGTCCTTCTGGTAAAGAAGGAAATAAGAGGAATCCAACTTCTTAACAAGGTGGCCCCATGATGACTTGTTTTGTCCTAGTGATAGAACTGGTCCTAGCTTCCCCTAAGTTTGTCACTACTCTTGAGTCATTCAGTGAACCTAATGATGGATCTCAGGCATAGATTGCATTGTCTACTAAGGATAACAATGATACTCCTATAGGATGCATGTTTACTTCCATGGATGAAGCCCCGACCTTGTCAATGATCTTCACAAAATTGTTGACTTTGACTCCACAAGAGCTCGATGGAGAGGACCTTGAGGGGCCTTCTTCCTTGGCCCTTGTTGTGGGAGGTCTGAATGCCCCTCCTCTTAACATTCCACCCTTGTAGGCTCATCCTCCTTCCCCTTATGAGGATCTAGATTGGGAAGTGGACGACCTCTTGGATGATCAGTGCTAGGAGGAGGTACCCTTTTTTCTTATCTTGTGTGTGTGTGTTTTGTGATGTGTTCCCCTGTACTCATGATATGTGTGCCTAGATGATTCCCATCACCCTTGTTGGTGCTTGGATATAGGCATGGTTTTTGTGTCGTAAACCTTCTTCTATTTGTGCCATCATTCTTCCATGTTTGTGATTGATTTTCGATAAATTGGGGACGATGCAAAGTGTTGGGGGGGAATTTAGGCTTCCCTTCCATGTTGACCCATTTTTTCTTTTACTTTGTCTTTCATGCTTTCTTCTTGATCTGGTTGGGGATTGATGATCTTTTTCCTTGCATTGTGGCTACCTACTATTATATGAGCTTGGACATATTTGACCCCGCTAAACCAGATCCCCTTGTGTCCTTTGTTTGTATTTTCTTTTTTCTTTCCCTTTATCTTTCTCTCTTATTTGGTTGAGTTGTCCCTCCTATCTATGACAATGATCTCTTCTTTAACACTTCAATTTTCATAAAATAATTTTTTTTCCAAATGAATCTTTCTTGAAAGTCTTTACAACATTCCTTTTCTGTAAAATCACATTCTCAACTTGGAACCCTAACTGAACATGTTTCCTTCAACACATGTTTGTAAAGAAATCACTTGAAGACCCTTCTTCGAAGTGGGAATTGCTTATACTTTCCCTCATGTGGGGGCATATCCTTCCTTTTGAATTCCTTGATGAAGTGAACATCTTTCAAAAGGATCCCTTGATGACGAATCATTCTAAGGTCAATGATCACTTTTGAATTGTGTGTCCCTTAAGTGGACCCCCTTTCTTCTTCACAGCAGGTTCCCTAGGTACCCTTTCTTGAAAATCCTTTATGAAGAATGGACCTCTGCATGTCTATCCTGGGGGTAGCTTGACTAGACTCATTTCATTTGCTCTTTTGTGTCCAACTTGGGGGTAGCCTGACTAGACCTTACTTTTCAAACAATGCATTCCTTGAGTGGACCCCTCTCCTTTTGAAGGTTTCCCAAGGGACCCCTTTGAAAGTCTTATAGTCTGCATGACTAGCTGCTCTAGACATGGGTAATTGCAAGAAGTTGAGTCCACTTCTAGTGGAAGTGTCATTTTCCAGCTTTAAAATAGGTAGTCATTCATTTTTTAGAATAGGTACCCTTTTTAAAGTGGCCACTCATTCCAAAAGGTTTGAAAATCACAATTCATATTTCTCATTTGGATTTAGGCTTAGAAAAGGAATTCTAGCCCAACCCTTAGCGTTAGACCTATAAGTACAATGTCATGACAACATCGAGAGAAAAAATTGACTATGTCAATATGGTTGACGGGGTTTTTTTTTTAAATTATTTTATGAAATTAAAACCCATTTTAAATGAGATAGTGTATATTGTAAATATGTATTTATTTTTCAATTAGATTATTTTTTCTATTTTTCAATTAATTTCTAATGAAACAGGCCCATAAACTTGAATTATCAAGGATTTTTAGTATTTTAATAACTTTTTATTAAAATAATTTTTGAAAAACAAATTTTACAAAAAATGTACTTGGAAAATTATTTTCAATTTGAATAAAAATAATCAAAATATGATAATTTTAGGTCATCTTATGCGTGACGTACAAGAAAATTTTTCAAAACACCAAATATGCCCAATTAAAAATTAACAAAAAAATATTTATTCAATAAAAAATTACAAAAAGATATGGAAAACATGCTTAAGTGAATTAAAAATAATTTCCCAAAATGATTTAGAAAAATATGATTATTTAGGTCAAAATATGGATGACGTACACATGCATGGTATAGTATAAAAGAAGTGACTTTTAAATAGTGGTTTATAGAAACACCCATTGAAAATCAATTTGTATCATTTGGGTATTAAAATAAATTACATATTTGGAAACTAGACTCCAAGTACTACATTTGATGATCAACAACTTTTTATAAGATTCCATCTGTAAGTGCTTCAAATTTTAATGTTAACTATGTCAAATTCTAAAAATTAGGGAAAACACTTCCACTTTTTGACCAAAAAGTGGACTCGACTTCTTGCTAGCACCTACATGCTTTATCTGTGGGTAGATGTGTTTCCACTTTAGAAATGTTGTATCTGAGAGTAGACATGTCACCACTTTAGACACACTCTATCTGTGAGTAGACATGTTTCCACTTTAGACATGTTCTATCTGTGGGTAGACATGTCACCGCTTTTGACATGCTCTATCTATAGGTAGACATGTCGTCGCTTTTGACATGTTCTATCTGTGGGTAGATGTGTCACCACTTCCTAAATTTATGGAGTCTACTTCCCTTGGGATTCCTCCATGTGAGAGATCTTGGGGGTTACCACCTTGCAGGTCCATGGGCCTGTAAGATGCTTTGTTCCAACTTCATAGTTTCGAGTAGCTATGGAGTCCTTCACATCTCCTGTACCTTTGGGTATGCTAGACCAAGTACTACTTCATTGATAGTTCAGGTATAATTTTCTAACCCTACTCTCTTCTTGATCTACTTTACCGAGCACTCATCAATACTCATGCTTGCTAAAGTGGGGGAAAAATGTATAAGAGAAAATTTGTACCCTAGGCACAATTCTCCTTTTTTCCTTTATATAGTTTAGAAAACCAAAGTAGGAGCTTAAATTTGCTTAAGCCTGATGTTGGAAGTCCATGTGGCATCCATTATTGTATGTTGGTGGAGGCGTTTCTGTCAAGGATGCCCACACGGTGCATATACATCCACGCAACACACTTACGTCTGTGGTAGATTCCTATGGCTAAGCCAGTAGAGGCATTACTCTTCCCATTGGAAGTGAAGTTGTAACGCATCCTTCAGCCAACCAATCTGAATATGGAAATTTTCATCCTCATTCCTTCATATTCACTCTTCCAATTTGCATTCCAACTCTTCAGCAGATCAGACCTTCATTATTGCACTCTCACAAGCTCATTTTCCACTCACTTCCAAGCATTCCAAGCACCACATTACAACAATATCACACTCCATCAACTAAGTAGAGCATGTTTGGGACCATGCCATACATATAAGAGGCTTGAGTTCCTCTCATTTCTCCAACAAGTAGCCTTGACTGCTCTTGCTGGAGGTGGTAAGCTTCTGTCTCCTTTCTTCTTTCATTTGGTGAGTAGCATAGTATTGTTTTGTAGTGATTTTTGCTTTCTTTTCATATTACTTCTTTATCTTGTTCTTTTGGTTGTCTGTGGTAGTGGAAACACCTAAATGGGGGTTTGACTGAGGCAGGCCCCTATAAAACCCCCCAACATTTTCTCTCTTACTATGTGTAGGTGTGCGATTTTTTGGAGGATCAACTAGTGAATGAATTATTTTGTGAGATCCTCCTCATCTTTATCACTCTTGCTTATTTACTTTATAATATTAGAGATTATTTAATTTACTTAGTTCTATCATTTTGGCCCTTTAGTTAGTTTGTTGGGCTGTTACCTAGTTTTTAGTGATTTGGCATTGTCTTTGTCGTTGTCTGACTATATGGATGACAACACACTTTTGAGACACTAGCGCACTGCACTATCTTCCAAAGTTTGTGCTTCTATCCTAAGATAGAAAGTCTCTTGGAATGTAGTGTTAGACCTAGGAACTAGCTCATCGAGCCTCTTCCTACATTTTAGGCTTGTTGAGTAACTGAGGGACCCTATAGTCCTCATTACCCTTTCCTTACATACCCTAAACACTACACTTAGCTGAGGCAAGTTAGGGCAGCCTCTCACATCTTGACCCTCCGTGACCTAGGGTCTTGCACATGGTGGCCCCCCTCTCTGACACCCTTCTTCCACCTTCACCCCTCTTAGTGTCCCTTTTACCACCCCTAACATTGCATACACTCCATCACCATTTTCCCTTCCACCTCATACCACTTACAATGACCCCATCATTACAAAACTCTTTAACACCATTTCATCCATGCAACAACAAATCTCCACCATTATCCAAATTCAAAATGCTCCACCCACATATCATGTTCATAGTAGCCTATTATCCTTTGAGATCTTGTGCACATCGATGGAACAAGGGATTGAAATGCCTAGGTTTGATAAATATGAACGTAAAGGAGACCCTATTAATCATGTCACTCCTTATATAGCCTTGTGCAGTGATTTTCTCCTTGATGATAAGTTGTTAGCAAAAAATTTTCCTAGTACCTTAAAGGACACTACATTAGAGTGGTTTTCAATTTTACTTAATCATTCCATCTGATTGTTCAATGAACTTGTAGATTCCTTTATAATTCACTTCCAAGTTCATATGACTCCTAAAAAGACAATCGTTGATCTAATGCAATGTAAAAAATATATAGATGAAAAAGTCACTGATTTCATTTCATGATATCAATCATTATATGCTCAAATTGATGTCAAGATTCTTGATTCACATCTGCAAAATATGTTTATCAAAAAATTACACAAAAACCTTCAAGATAAGTTGACTATGATGAAATTTCCTTTGTTCATGCATTTATGCACGACCCCTTGTGACCATGACAACTTGTTTTCTAGTTGTGATTCAAAGTCCACTTCCAACCGAGCTGAGAAGTCCAAAAAAATAACCAAAACAACATGCAAAAATTTCAAAAACCAAAAAGATGATTTTTATTGTTCAATCTGCCTCCTCAACAACACACCCAACCTGTTCAAAATCAAGTGGCAGTTGTTAAAGTAGTAGTTCCCTTTACCTATGGGGACCCAAAGAGATAATTTACCCTCTTACTTGATACTCTCCATAACACAACGAACCAATTGATTCAACAAAAAATGATCACTTTTCCTGCCATTAAACCACTTGATACCACCAAGCCTTTACCACCCACCTTTAAATCAAATGCTTATTGTCATTTTCATTGACAAAATGGAAATGACACTAAACAATCTAAGTGTCTCAAATAGTTAGTTCAAGACCTCATTGGTTTGGGTCATTTGTCTAGTGTAGGTGTCAATGATCAAGGAAATAAGTCCATTGCACGCCCTTATCAAAATTTACAAATCTTTACCAACCCTATGCCTAAGTACAATGTTTCATTTGTCATGGCTAGTGAACCTTCATAGGCTCATGTGATGAACATTAATACAACTAATGAATAACATGATATTGCTCCAATTGTTATCCAAGTTAATCCTATGGATGAACTTGTGGGTATGATAGGAATTATCCCTCGTAAGGTCCCAACCAATAAATCTCTTGATATTACCTTTTCTCCTAATGATATACTTAAAAAGCTTCCTAATGGTCCTCTTTACATTGCTGACAAAATATATAATAAGCCCACCAATGGGATATTAATAGATCCCACCTATGGTGAGAATGTGATCATAGAAGAGTTTTTAGTAATACATGATCTCTATCAAGACAATTATGATAAACCAACCGTAAGGATTAAAACACATACTAGTTTTGCATGCCCTATGATTGGATCGATCATACTCCCATTAC
This sequence comes from Sequoia sempervirens, assembly GCA_007258455.2. Taxonomy (NCBI): domain Eukaryota; kingdom Viridiplantae; phylum Streptophyta; class Pinopsida; order Cupressales; family Cupressaceae; genus Sequoia; species Sequoia sempervirens. Next base: position 62,168,615 of record VDFB02179234.1, read on the forward strand.
AAATAAGACCCAAAACTTTGGATGTCACATTTTCTATTATTCCACAATTGGATCAATTTTGTTTGTGGATAGGCCACCCTTGGCTTCACTCGATGAAAGTGGTCCCTTCAATTGTTCACAAATGTTTTAAGTTTCCACATGCAAATGAAATATTTATCATACACCATAGTGGATTTAATCCATTTTCCTCTTTAAAAGGTATTTTTTCCTTAGAATCCTTTTGTTCTAAACCTATGGAACCCATCACCCCTCTAAAGGAGTCCTTTTTCATAACCTATCAAAAGTTAAAATCCAAATGGATAGCCAAAATGTCTCTTCCGAACATGTCCCCATCCACTTTTGCCAGTCCTATCCTTGATAAAACCATGATTCAACCTGAGTCTAACATTGAACAAACACAACTACCCCATGAGTAACCACCCATAAAAGACCTCTGAGCCTTCATTGTTTAAATGACCAAGATAAACTAAAGCCAATCCCATAATGCCTCCCTAGATTAAACAAGTTTATAAAAGAAAAGAAAAAGTGATTGACCCATCTTCTTCGTTCTCTTCCATTCTTTCCCCTCTAGAAGAAAATGGATCTATGGTGGATCAACATGTCATTACACCTCAACAGCTTCAAAATAAAATAAAATAAAATTGTGGTGCTTTAGAGCATAGGCATTGCCATCATCTCCTTGCTTGTCAATCATGAATGGACAAAAATAATGAAAATCAACCTCTGCCTTTGAAAGAACTAGTATATGATCACCCTCCTCCTCTTGAACCACTACAATATAGTACAATGAAACCCTCACAACACAATGATTAGATGCAACTATGAGTGCCTTTAAAAATCTGTAAACACTAACTTCAAACAAGGGTTAGCACCTACAAATCCCTCAAGAAACACTCCTACGAAATACCTTGCAAATGCTTTAAAAATGCAACAAATGATGAAATAAAACTAAAAAGCATTATAAAAGCAAGAAAAAATTACCTATTCCATAGTGGATTGGTGTCACATGTGCTAGTGGCCCTTTCCCAATCCTTGATCAATAGCTAAGATGATGAAGTGCAATGGAGATGAAGAACACGATTATTTCTCAAACCAAGAGAGTAACCTTGCATAAAATTTGTGAATCCAATGAATGAGGATTAAGCCTTCTTTTATAGATTTTCTTGGTGAGAGATTGGCCACGATGGTGAATGTGGGACTAAATATCCTCCAATGAGAAGAAGACACTTGTCAAGTGGTGAGTGGTCAATGGTTGTGCAAGATTTGGGAAGAGTGCCCATGAGAGGGGGAATTTGAATTCAAATTTTGCAATAAATGTTGAGTTTGACTTTGGAAGGGGACATGTAAGAGACATGTAAGGCCTCATAAATGATTTGTTGGGTGTACATGTCCACTTGGGGGGAGATTCAAACTTGGAGAATATTCTCCCTTTATGCCAAGTTGAAAATAAAGATTTTGATAAATCATTTAAATGCAATTTCATGTGCAAGTGGCCAAATCTAGAGAATGCAAGTGGCTGAGATTAGCATTTAATCATGGTTAGATTAAATTAATGATGATTAGGTTAGCTTAATGGTGTTTAGATGATTTTGACTTTTAGGATTTAAATATTTGATTTATTTAAATCAGAAAAGGATGGAAGATGCATTTTTTAGATTTTAATTAAATAAAGTTTGATTTATTTAATTAAACTATGATGTGAGCTTTTGATTTATTTAAATGATAAGAACCCGATTTACCAGGTGAATGGATGTGATTCATTTGATTTATTTATTGAGTGGATGAATATGCATAATGCAAATTTGACGTGTCTACATTTTGCCCCTCTTTGAAGCAATGTACTTGTTGCGCTGGTTCAAAGAATAACTTGATATGATCAAAATCAAAAAAATTCTGATTTTTCGGATGCTCCAGCGGAAAGAAGTACACTGGTACATTTCACCCTCAAGAGATTGAGCGAAAGATTCGATTTGAGGGTCGATCTCATGATAAAGAGGTTCAAAATGGATGGTTATGGATGACGATGCAAATGAAATAATTTTAAGATGCTTAGAATAACAAATCTATATTATCCTAAACAACTTCAATAATGATATGATATGAGATGGATGAGATTGATGATGTGATATGTTGTAATTATGCAATGGATGAGTTATGAGATGCTTAGACTAACAGATCTATATTATGATGATGATATGAATGCACAATGGATGCATGATGGATGCATGATGGATGAATTGGTGATGATGATTAACTATTCATGCTATGATGTTAGTGCGGAAAATGAAGGAATTAGATGATGACAAGAGGATCCAACAAGCCAACATTGTGAGAGATGATGATGAGAAATGATGATGAGAAATGATGATGATAGATGATGATGATAGATGGATGATTTGCTTATCAAGAATTGGGATTTTCAAAGGGTCACTTTATGTTTGATAACATGCCTAAGCATGATGCATCAAAGTATAAAGGACCAGGATGGCATTGTACTTAGTGTGATGGACTTTGACTCAACAAATAGATAGGAGTATTCTTGTTCACACCTGACATACGAAAACCTTGCTAGGATGTACTTTAGAAGTTTTAAACACCTCGAACCAAAACACAGAAAGGTATAACCAATCAATGCAATAGTCAACAAGCTGTCCAGAACATCCTCCATACATATCTAATAGAGCAAGTATTCACCAAGTTATTTTACAAGAACATCCAACAAGCACAGCAAACAAAAGAATAATGATTGTTGCCCCATTCCTATCTCTCTAAATCCTTCGTTCGGATATCATGGAGAGGTCCTTGGACTGAGCACAATAAGATAAGTCAAAAGAAAAAGACCAAGTACGCAAACAAGTCATGTTCTTCAATACCACTAACCAAGAGGGAATGTGTTTTTAAGGATAAGGACCAAAACTTATTGCCAAAAGATAATGCCCATTATAGGAAGGATACATCCTAGGACATGTTAGTGGATGGCAGCACGTCATTTTGTTTATCCAAAATGTTCTTTCTGATAAATAATGCCCCTTGTAGGAAGGATTCATCCTAGGACATGATGTTATCAGATGATTGATATGGGACTATTTGGATGATGGAATATCGACACAAAGACTTGACCAACTTGTTTACGTACTGACTGAGACTTGAGACTTGATGCTTTTGAGTTTTTCTTTTAACCTGCTAAACTTGTTTCCAACTGTTTCACCAAAGGTTGAGGATGATGATCAGTTTATTATGAATGGTGTTTATTGTGGGTACAAGTGAGATGAGGCAGATGGATTTTTTCAAATATTTAGATGTTTTTGATGTTTTGCAATGTTTTTGAGGCTGTTTTTGGTATTTTTTGAAGTTTTACAAATGTTTTGATTTTCAATTTTCCAATGTTTTTGGGATTTTCTCAGATTTTGACCAAGAGACTAACCTAAAGACCTATCCTAGGGGCCTCGGGAGATGATCAACAGATTAGCCTTGCCTACGTTATACATGCAAAGACCACATAGTTCGACTGACGACTTGACCAATTTACAGATGACAATATACATGATGAGATGTCAGTTTATTATGATAGACTCCTATAGGACTGACCTAAATGTCTCGGGGGATGATCAAAGATCAACCTTGCCTACGTTCAAGCTCAGAGACGATGTAGTTCGACAAGATGACCTTGTTTTTGGCTTTTTGAATGACTTTTTGACCTGTTTTTGGATTTTGATA
>VDFB02179234.1:62173710-62279412 GCA_007258455.2 Sequoia sempervirens
AATTTCTAGCATGATAAGACCTCTGGTTCTTGAAGGTGTCCATTATCTGAGATAATGGCTTGTGAGATGTATGTGGCGGATGAGATAGTTAGGATGAATTTTTGAGATCTACTTTCCAGTGATGTAGGTCATGGGTATGGCTTCCACCCACTTTGTGAAGTACTCAGTTGCAATTATAATGAATTTGTGGCCATTGGACGAGGTGGGTGTGATTTTTTCAATGAGGTCGAGTCCCATTATTGTAGAAAGAGCCATGGTGTGTGATCGGTGGAGCTCTTGAGCTGGAGCATGGATGAGATCCCCATGCTGCTGACATTGTAAACACCTTTTAGCATGATCATGCACTTCTCTTTCCATTGTGGGCCAATAATACCCCAGCCTCAGCAGTTTCTTGGCAATGGTCATTCCACTCGAGTGTGAGCCATAGATACCATTATGAACCTCAGTTAGAGTGTTTAATGCCTCCTCAGCATTTAGACAGTGCAGTAAGGTACCTTCTATGCTTCTATGGTATAAGGTATCTCCTAGGATGACAAATCTAGATGCCTTTTTAATAAAGGTTTGTTTTAGGCTCGATAGTAGATCAGCGGGTATGACTCCTATTTGAAGATAAGTGTAGATGCCATGATACCAAGGATCGCCAGAACCAATGATTTCACACACATATTTCTATTCTGGTACCTTGAATGTGGGAATGAGAAGTTGCTTGATTAGAAATTCATATTTCGGCATGTTGTGAGGGATGTCTACTAGAGACCCAATTGTAGCCATGGCATCAGCGGCTCTATTGTTGGTTCTTGGAATCTGCTCAAATGTTATGTCAATGAAGGATTCCTAGAGAGTCTCCACCAATTTTTTGTATGGAGTTAGTTTGTCATCATTAGTATAATATTCATCATTGACTTGATTTATGATCAACTGAGAGTCTCCATAGACTTTGAGGGCTATGATATTCCATTGCACTGCTATCCTGAGACCTATAGTCAAAGCCTCGTATTTCGCTATGTTGTTCATGCAAGGGAATGCTAGTTTGTATGACCATGGTATGTAGTCCCGTTGGGGGGTGATGAAGAAGATACCAGCTCCTGATTCATGCTGTGTATATGACCCATTGAAGTATAGTTTCCAGTGATCAGCAACGTTGAGGTTAAAAATAGACTCATCTGGAAACTCTGAGACAAGGGGATTCTTAGAATACATAGGTGATTCTGCTAATTGGTCTGCAATAACTTGACCCTTGATGGCTTTTCTTTCCACATACTTGATGTAATACTCTGACAGTATCATCACCCATTTTTCCATTCTGCCCATGAGCATTGCCTTGGATAAGAGATATTTGAGGGGATCAATTTTTGCAATGAGCTTTATCTTGTGTGTCAACATGTAGTGTCTGAATTTTTGGGATGCAAACACTATTGCAAGGCAAGCTTTCTCGATGAATGAGTAATTTAACTCGTGGCCAACCATTGTCCTGCTGATATAGTAGATAGCCCTCTCTGTTCCATTTTCATCATGTTGAGCTAGGAGACCTCCAAGGGCTATTGTTGTTGCTGACACATATAGGATCAATGGCTTCTTTGGGATAGATGGCATTAAGACTGGCGGTGTGAGTAGATATTCCTTTATTTTGTTGAATGCCTCTTCGCACTTGGTATCCCATTTGTATACTACCCCCTTGTGGAGTAGGTGTGAACACGGATTCTGCTTGTCTGCCAGTTGTGCTATGAACCTTCTAATGGATTGGAGCCTTCCTTGGAGGCCTCTCAGTTGTTTTAGATTCCTTGGTGCTTCCATCTCAAGGATTGCTTTGACTTTTATAGGATCCACCTCGATACCCCTCATGGAGACTATGTATCCTAGTAATTTGTTTGATTGCACACTAAAGACGCACTTCTTAGGATTTAGTCCGACCTTGTATTCCTCTAATCTGTCAAAGATAGTGCTTAGGGTTGTTATATGATCTTGTCTTTTTCTTGACTTTGCTAGGATGTTGTCGACATAGTCTTCGACTATTTTGTGAATCATATCATGGAATATTAGTGTCATGGCCTTTGATAGGTTTCTCCTGTGTTCTTTAGACCAAATGGCATCATGTTCCAGTAGTAGGTCCGCCATGGACAAGTGAAAGCCATTTTGTCTTGGTCTTCTTTCGCTATCATGATCTGATTATATCCTAAAAATTCATCCATTAATGATAGCATCCCGTTCCCTACTGTCATGTCTACTATCATGTCAATGTTGGGAAGTGGGAAATCATCCTTGGGACATGCCTTGTTCAAATCTCTAAAGTTCATACAGATTATGATGGCTCCGTCAGGCTTTGATACGAGTACCAAGTTCGATACCCATTCTGGATAATCAATTGGTTGGATGAATCCAGCATCTAATAGCTTTTTGAGCTCCATTTTGACTAACAAAGCAATTTGAGGATGCATTTTTCAAAGCTTTTGTCTAACAGGTTTTGCATCTGGATACACTGCTAGGTGGTGGACCACAGTATTTAGATCAAGTCCTGGCATATCAGCATAACTCCATGCAAATTTTATTTGTCTTTCCCTTAGGAATGCTGCTAGGAGTTCTTACTCTTTTGATAATAGTGATTTCGCATAGAATGTGATATGCGGGGTCTCCTCTGTTTCTAGGTTGACTGGGTTGCATTTTTCGGCCAAGACTGCTGACTTCTCTTGATGAATAGCTCTTGGGGAAAGATTGAATCCTTCATCCTCAGGTGCCTCAGAGAGGTTTTCACCATTAGATACATCCTTTATTTTTACTATTTTGTTGTCAGAGAGTGCCATAGTGTGGTTTTCACTCAAGGACTTAGATATGATTCTTAATTTCTCACTTTTGCGACTAAAAGATTCAATTGTTTCCCCGTAATAGGCGTGTGTTTCCAACTCCATTATGAATCCTGCCTTGTGATCTCCATCTGGAATGTTATCCCTCAACCCCATGAATTCTGAGAGTGCCTCATCATTTTTGAATGTATCAAGAACTGGTGGTCCTCGTTGGTCATAGTCAATCAGTTGGGGGTAGACTAAGCGGATCTCATGATTTTGCATATCTGGTTCAAAGGATATGGTACTAATCATACATAGAGTGGTATCTTTGAATAACCTAGGGAGATTGGATATGATATCTTTGTCATCGCTACTAATATAGGGCTCAGTGATAAAGTTATGCATGTCTGTCTGTATGGGTATTGCGGAATGCACTTGTACTAGGACTGGCTAAGGAGAAACATTAGTAGCCCTAACTGGAGGACTTCGGCCACGTATGGTTATTCTCGGAGGGGTACATCCAAGACCAAGATTTGTTATAGGTCGTGTCTCACACATGATTGGTATTAAGAGCCCATTGTCATTTTGCCCCTATCTTTGGTTTCGATCATAGCCCATCGCAAGCATCATGTGTAGGCCTTTGTTCCTTTCATCTATTGGTAATTCAGGTGTCGGTCTTTCATCTTGATACAACATGTGAGATGGATCTACTTCAATAACCTCTTAGCCAAGGTCTCCCCAACTTGTGAATTTAGGATAATCCTCAAGATTTGTTTGCGATGTAGAAGCTTGATTTTCTTGTGGGTGTCCTTGTGATCTAGGAGATTGTGGTAACTCTCCTATCACAAAAGCACTGTTAGGGAGCCTATAACCTCCACAACCATCCTCCTGGATGATGAGCTTGATATTGGATATGGTGGGAATGGTAGGCATCTCTATCGCAGAAGTGGATGTGAGAGTGGTGGGATCGATGTATGATGTGGATGGGCCCTCATCATTTTTTGACACTTGGGAGATTTTGTAATATTTGGCTTCAAGGTTCTTGCAGTATGAAAATTTCTTAGGATCTCCATGGACAGTGACCTCTTGTCCATTTTGTGTAAATTTTACACATTGGTGGAAGGTTGATGCTACGGCTTTCATTGCATGGATCCATGGGCATCCCAGGAGAATGTTGTATGGTAAGTCGAGGTCTAGGACCTGACAAGTGGTTTCCATGAGCATTGGCCCTACTTGAATAGGGAGTTTGATTGTGCCTTGAGACACTCTTTCTTGGTCATCGTATGCTCTGATTGTGATGCCTTTACCTTTGTCAATGGTATACTCTGATTTTCCAATTGTTTGATTAGGCTGAGAGAGCAGATGTTCAAACCTGCACCCCCATCCACCAGGACCCTTTTGATTTTTCTTTTGTTTACAATGACCTCCAAGTGAAGTGCATGATTGTGAGATGGTTGGGTAGGAAAATCTTGGTCATAAAATGTAAGGAGGTTAGGCATTATGATGTTTCTGACCATAGCTTGGAATTGCTCCGCATCAAGATCTGCGGGGATGGTGGATGAGGCTAATGATTCTTCAAGGATCTTTTTATGGGCCAATGATATTTCTAACAACTCCATGATGGAGATGTGTGTTGGTGTTATTTTGAGTTGGTCTATGACATTGTATCTATATGGAATGACTCTTGATGAAGGGACTCTATGAGGTTGGGATGATCCTGCAATGGTGACTTTACCACCTCTTGTGGTGACTCCACAATCTTCGGCATGGGCGCCCTTGATGGTGATGACCATGCAGTTTTAATTGAGGTTGGAAACAATTTTTTCATATACATGATTTACATTTCCCTTTCCTTTATCCTTGTTATTCCCTTTGTTGCCATGATTCGGCATCGGATTCGTGTAGATTTTAAGGTCCTGATTCCCTATAGGTGATTCCACATTTATGATTCTTTTGTCGATGAGATCTTGTATGATGTTCTTGAGTCTCATGCAATTATTTGTGGTGTGGCCTTTGATTTTGTGGAACTCACATAGTTGATTTTCATTGTACCAAGGAGGTTTGGCATCAGGTTCTTGATAATTCTCAAATGTAGGAGCTTGGATGAGTTTTTCATCGATTAGCTTTTTCATGATGTCCTCAAGTGGTTCCCCCAAAGTAGTGTATTTTTGTTTGGGGTATGTTTTGCATTGGGGTGGTCCTCTTTGGTCATTCAAGTTATTGATGGTGGGTTTATTGTTGGATTGATGCGTTGTGTGATGAATGTTTTGATTTGGTGTTTGAATTTGTTGTGTGGATGTGTTTTGGCATGGACCACTAATGACCACCTTGGCATCTACAACACCATCATTAGTGACATTATTGTTTCTTGCCCATGTGCGAGGTTTATCATTGTAGTTTGATGATAGGTAGTTGTTTTTCGGTTCGTGATATGATGTTGATTTGATGGGTTGAGTCAAAAGGGCTCTTTCGATGCTAAGCGCCTTGGAGATCAATTGATCGCATGTGGTGATACCCTAAACTTTGAGATGGAATGATAGGAAACTTTCAAGGTTGGCTATGATTGTGTAGACTTGTTCTTCTAGCATGGTCCATTTGCTCTGATTGGCCTTGGATCACCATCGTTGAAGGAATGAAGCAAAAGATTCATTCTTTCCTTGTTTCAAAGCGTATAGTTCTTCGAGACTAACATCCATTGTAATGTTACATGAATAATTCTTAATGAATGCATCTCTAATTTCTTCGAATGTCCTAATGCCTGAAGGTAAGTGAGAGAACCATTCTATAGCATTGCCTACTAAGCTCCTAGGGAATAGCCGCATCAGATAAGTATCGTCATATGCAACCTCCATACAATGAACCTAGAATTCCCTGATGTGATCTTTGGGGTTTCCCGTCCCTCGATATTTGTCAAATTTAGGGATCTCAAATCCCTTAAGGAATGGTTTCATGTCCAGGCTCCTAACAATTGGATAGGAACACAAGTTACTTTGTGTTTTGGTTGTCCGCCCTGATTGAAGGTCAAGCACTTGTTGCGAGAGCAACCTGAGTTGTGTCATCATATCATTTTGGGGATCAGGGGGTGGGATGGATGTGTTTTGAGGTGTTGCAATCATGGTTTGGATGGATGGGTTGGTTGGTGCATTGTTCAATGGTATCAGTATGTTGTGGCAGGCGAAGTAGGCTTCTACTTGCTTTTGGATAAACAATGCTTGTTGTTGCTCTTGTTGTTGTTGTGCTAGGATTTTTGCTTGTTGTTGCACTTGTTGTTGTTCTAACAATGCTTGTTGTTCTACTTGCTACTCCACTTATTGTTGTTCTAACAACGCTTGTTGTTCTGCTTGTTCTTGTTCCCACAATGCTTGTTGTTGGGCTGCCAATTCTGCTGCTTCTTGCTACTCTTGGTATTGCTTTAGTGCTTGCTGATATGCTTGTATTTGCACTGCTTGTGCAAGAAATTGTGCTTGAGCTTGTGCTTGCACTGCTTGTTGTTGTAATAAAAGTTGTACTTGAGCAACCCTTTGTGCTTGCAATGCTTGTGCGGCTTGGGTGGCTTGTTGTTGTTGCTGTTGCAATAAAGCTTTGGCTTGTTGTGCTTGTTGTGCTTGTAATGCGGCGTGTGCGGCTTTGGCAGTTTGCACAGCTTAAGCGGCTTGTTGCATGGCTTTTTGTTTTTGCACTTGTTGGTATCCTCTTTGAAAAGCGGCTTGTAATGTTGCGTCGAATTGGTTTGATGTGGTGAACGTTGGTGGTGGTGGAGGTGATGGTGGATTTGGAATGATGGTAAATGATGATGTTGTGTTGAATATTTGGTTGGTAGATGGTGTTGTTGATGTGGTAAGTGGCATCATTGATGTGATTGGCCCTTAAGAGACAATTATTTGCAATGTTGTGGGGGTGTTTGATGATGTTGCCATTGCTTGTGTGTTTGTCATTTGTGATGTCAATAATAAGTTTTGAGCATTTGGAAAAATATTTTGATTGATGGTTGGGATGTTGTTTTGATTGATACTCAGTAGAGGGGGAAGCCCTAAACCAAGGAGTGGTGTAGATGACAATGGTGATGGTGGGAGAAGGGGAAATGTAAGGGGAGTGAATCCTTGTGAGAGTGTTGTGGTGTTGAAAATGCCCCCTAGTCCGAATATGTCTCCCTCCTCTTGTGAATTTGTGAGAAGAGGTGTTTGTGGTGCTCCGTGAAAAGATGTTGATGATGGGTCATAATGTAAAGTGAGAGGAACATTTTGGTGTAATGAATTATGGAGGATGTTTTGTTCCACTATGGTGTTTGCGTCCAAGTTTTGATTATTCACAAGGGGATGTGATTGAAGAGCATTGAGAAATGTGTTTCCCTTGTTAACATTGGGTTGAGTTGGAGCAAATGATGTGATTTGTGGGATATTTTCTGTGACATTTTGAGATGGAGGTGTAGATGAAATGGGGATGGTGGATGAGATTGGTGGAAAAGATGTCTCTACTATAGTGCTCACATCAAAATCCGAAGGCAACTTGGCCCCTTGTTTTGCTAGTTCAATCATGTACAACGAAGGGTTAAGTCTCATCATGATGTTGATGATTCTATGGTTGTCCGGATTTTGGAGCATTTTAGCTATTTCTTCATGAGACATTCCAAAGGTAAGATCCTCCCCTTGGGTTTCCTATTGTGGGTTTTGTGATGATGTTGGAAGGCTAATTATGAGATTTCCATCCCCAATGGGATTCATTTCAGGAGTGGTTTGGCTAAGATCACTTGAAGCGGGTTTTTCTTTGTTGGCTTCCATACTCTTCTTGTATTGAGATCTAGTTAGAACAATAAAACGGGGATCAATCTTCGAGAATATGGGAGATGAATCTCTTGATTCTTTGGATTAATCTCTATTTTATGTCCCAAAGTGAAAGTTTTAGGATGCTTTTAGGATCAAATGTGATGATGATATGATGGTGATGTTCAAAGATTGATGTTATGGATGTTTTTGGCTTTTGATAAATATTGAATGAAATACTAGGCTTTGGATTTTTGATTGGTTTGATTTTTAGATTTTTGAGATTTTGTCCTTGATCTTGATTTTGATTTTGATTTTGATTTTGAACAAAAAGACCCTAAGATGTTTGATAATGATCTAAAGGATAGTTGTTTCCAAAGGATGATGATTTGGATATGTGTGAGGAGAAGGATGCATCTACCCACACCTACCTAAACAAAATGATTGCTTCACTAAGTATATGGAGAAGGATTCATCTACATATACTAAGATAGACAAGATGATTTGGATGACTTTGACTAAGGATATACAAAAGGATGCATTTACACATTCATAGCCAAAGGTGTTTTGATAAATGTTTTCAAGGACTTGGTCTTAATGATTTTTGTGTTTGCTTGATTTTGTCATAAAGCCTAGCACTTCAAGGATGGTTTCAAGGTTTTTCAAAAGATGATTTGTGAGATGGATTTGATGTTTTGAAAGATGGATGAAAGAAGTTTGATTTGTTTTGATCCTTAGGTGAACCTAAAAAAACACTTTGTGTTTTCCTAGACCTAGGTTTTGGAGAGCATGCATATGCTTCCTAAAGACCTTTGTAACCAAGGAATGATTTGAGCATTTTGGATTTCGCATCAATGATTTGTGCTTTTGGGATTTGGAGTCTTCAACACACATGAAAGTTCATTTTTCTTAGCTTTGTTTAATGTCTTTATTTTACCAAAAACACTCTCTTTGATTAAAGTTTCAAACTAAGATGTCCAATGTCTTAATTTCTTTAAACCCAACACGATATTTTATGTGGAAATTCAATGAACTTAATGCAAGGGTTTTCCTATTGTTTACGTAAAAAGACAAATTGAGGTATAATCCAATGCTTAGGAACCTCTAAGGACATGAATCCCAAGGGAAAGCAATAGCATATGGATTGAGTCAATGATATTTGTCTTCAAAAGGGTTTGAAATTTTGAAAATCATGTTGAATGTTTGTTTGCAAAATATTTTCAAATACAACATTGTGTTTTCAAACCAAGACAAGTACAAGCCCTATGGATGTGTAAGACAATATTTGTTGAATCCCCACTTGGACAAGTCCAGCTACGCCTATCTTTAGCGAATGGTTAGATGCTTGACCCCACTGGCTCCCCTCCATGGCACTCACTTATATGGGGCAGCCAAGCATCAACACCCATGAAACTCCCATGGCATATTTTCCATTTCTACTAAAGACTGTAAAAGTGTGGGGCGGCTTTAGAATGACCGTACTTGCACCAACAAATAGATTAAGGATTTTGGAAAATTCTAGCACATGGGTTCTAGTAAGGACTTTCTGTTCATGGAGATTGACCCATATGGCAAGAGTCCCCTTTCAGATCCATCTTGTCAGAGCCAACCGCGTGATAATGGCGTTTAACCAATACCCACATTTATATCCTGGCTGGAAATACTCTTGGCTTTAGAGTGTTACCAGTTGAGTTGTTCCCTTGGGTGAGTACCTTTTCCCCAAGGCAGACCCTCTAAGATAAACAAAAGCAAGCAAAGACACAATCCGTAACTCGATAAATCTTTGATGGCACAAAGAAAGAGAATGTACGTGAAAATGCCCCTACTCACACTCACACAAGATGTTCAATTTTTTAAACCCAAATCAAAGTGTTTCAAAGCAATAAAATGCATTTTGAGTGTTTCTCTTGCACCCTAGATTGCACGAAGTGCAAGAGGAGAGGATACGCATTCAAAATGCACCCAAGACAAAATCACAACTCAAGCACTTGTTCATTTTATAGCCTTCAAAGCAATTGTGTGATTCGTTTTAAGCACCAAATGAAATATGAAGATTGCTTGTCCAATTTTTAACCCAAAACGAACTCTAGTAAGTGCCTAAGCTTGAATTTTAACCTTTTGCGAATAGAAAAAAAATAAAATTGTTCTTTTTAGGCCCAAACGAAAATTAGTGCCCTAGGAGTGAAAAGGTAACAATTTCATAAATAAGTGTTGAACAAACACTTAAAGCGTTAAAAAACACTTTGAGTTTTCAAAAAAAATCCTCCTCCTTTCGTTTTCGTTTGCTAGCCTTCTCCTTCGCTTTGTACCTTTTCCTTTTGCTTTTCCTTTGTACCTTGGTTGCCCTTCGTTTGATTTTTTTGTACCTATCAACACAAAATAAAATCTTAGAAACAAGACTTGTTTCAAAGAATCAAATGAAACTTATAGTTTTATCAAAATTTATACTTGTCATGCAACCCCAAATATAATCCAAAGTATATATGAAAATTTGAAAACAATTCAAATCTTAACAATATAATCCACACAAAAAATGCAAATGAAGTCAACATGTACTTTGTTCACTACACATGTTCAAATAAATGCATCCCATAGAATTTTTCAAAAACTATCTTTAAGATTATCATTGAGAATTGCTAAATACAGATGGGAGAAACATTGAAATGATAGCATATGAGGAAAACAACAAACAAATTCTTTTGAAAATTTTCAAATAAATGCATTCCATCGACTTTTTTCAAAAACTATCTTTAAGATTATCATTGAAAATTGCTAAATATGGATGGAAGAAACATTGAAATGACAACATATAAAGAATTTCTCTGTCCCTTTTTGACTGTAGGCATTTACACAATCATAATCATAAACATTATATAAGTATTAGTGACAGGTAGATAGCCGAATTCTAAGACTTTGTCAGCAGCAACCTACATGAGACAAAGACATAGCTCTCTGGACAGTAGCAGTTTTTATCAAGACACGTTAATCTAAATGCTACCTCATGGAATGCAATGATTAAATGTGAACCAATTCCTTCTACCATATTTACTTCTCAAAGGCATACTTGAGGATCCATTTTCTTATTTGACTTAGATCCTGCGCATTTAAAACCCTACATAAACTTTATGGTGACCTTGGACACTCATTTAATGACCCTTAGCCAAATGCTATTAAATTTCTTCAATGAACTATAGGACTGTCCTCAATGCGTGATAACATAGACAAGGCACGCTGAACTATTTGATAATTTAAAAGCATAGACTAAGTGTGTGGACTGTTCTTTAGCAAAATGTGGAGGCAAAGACAAGGTGCATGAACTGTTCTAACAGAATGCCTCAAGGAATTCAAATTTTCTTAAATAGTGTATGCAAAATGTGGATGCACAGACAATGCCCGTGAACTGTTGACAAAATGCTCCCAAGAGATGTGCTGTCCTAGAATGCAATGGCAGCGGGGTAGTATGTGCTATGGAAAAAATGCAAAACAATAAGTGATGTGTGGTGGACATGCGGGGTATGTGTAGAATAGACTTTTTTGATTGTAAGATATGCACAAAATGGATTTGTTGACTATAGGATATGCGCAAAATGGATTTGTTAAAAAGGCTTAAAAAAATAAATCCAATCAAGGGTCTCAAAAAAATAGCATGATGTTTCAGATAAGATGCATGGCAGAGCACTTGAAGGCAGAGGTGGGTCTGATATCATTGATCGTTGCATTCAAAAGTTGGTTCAAAGCATATACAAGACTTCATAAATTTCTAGTTAGGGTCCAAAACATCGAACAAGGGAACATAAAAATAGAGAGACAAGTTACAGTGATGAACAACAACCCGTAGACTGTACTATTCATGAGTTACATTGAGCTTTAATTACACAAATAATCCAAAGTGTGTGACTCGTAAATAGTAGAGTTTATTTATCACTGACAAATCCTAGTGTTGACCATAGTTCAAACAAAACAAAAGTAGTGGATCTATGGGTACAAAGTTCATGCTTCCCATAAATCCCTTATTGATTCATAGAACTTTCCATCACTCTATAAACACCATGAGTTCTATTTCTTAACTATCACTCTAGATTAAAAAAAAAAAGATGAAGCAACCATCTGATTGATGTGAAATTAATGCAGTGACAGATTTAATTCAAAAGCATCTATGTTTTCAACTAAACTTTTAAAGGACAATAAACAATGGTAGAACACACACAAAACTGGCTTGTTGAGACTTAGCTTACCCCATACGTTGTTGGAACTCAAAGTGCTGCATGCCAAGAGCTTATACGTACTTTAAATAAAACTGTAAATAGATATAATATCAACATTCACCAAAAGCTATATGGAATAAAATTAGAGAGCTGTGAAGTGAATTGTGTATGAAATGCAATGAAATAGTTAATGATGTTGTTAATTTTTAGAAATACAATTTTTGAATAGCCCTCCTTCTAGTGCCAAATGTGAGTGCCTTTAAAAATCTGCAAACACTAACTTCAAACAAGGGTTAGCACCTACAAATCCCTCAAGAAACACTCCTATGAAATACCTTGCAAATGCTTTAAAAATGCAACAAATGATGAAATAAAACTAAAAAGCATTATAAAAGCAACCACAAATTACCTATTCCATAGTGGATTGGTGTCACATGTGCTAGTGACCCTTTCCCAACCCTTGATCAATAGCTAAAATGATGAAGTGCAATGGAGATGAAGAACAAGATTATTTCTCAAACCAAGAGAGTAACCTTGCATAAAATTTGTGGATCCAATGAATGAGGATTAAGCCTTCTTTTATAGATTTTCTTGGTGAGAGATTGGACAAGATGGTGAATGTGGGACTAAAGATCCTCCAATGAGAAGAAGACACTTGTCAAGTGGTGAGTGGTCAATGGTTGTGCAAGATTTGGGAAGAGTGCCCATGAGAGGGAGAATTTGAATTCAAATTTTGCAATAAATGCTGATTTTGACTTTGGAAGGGGACATGTAAGAGACATGTAAGGCCTCATAAATGCTTTGTTGGGTGTACATGTCCACTTGGGGGCAGATTCAAACTTGGAGAATATTCTCCCTTTATGCCAAGTTGAAAATAAAGATTTTGATAAATCATTTAAATGCAATTTCATGTGCAAGTGGCCAAATCTAGAGAATGCAAGTGGGTGAGATTAGCATTTAATCATGGTTAGATTAAATTAATGATGATTAGGTTAGCTTAATGGTGTTTAGATGATTTTGAATTTTAGGATTTAAATATTTGATTTATTTAAATAAGAAAAGGATGGAAGATGCATTTTTTAGATTTTAATTAAATAAAGTTTGATTTATTTAATTAAACTATGATGTGAGCTTTTGATTTATTTAAATGATAAGAACCCGATTTACCAGGTGAATGGTTGTGATGCATTTGATTTATTTATTGAGCGGATGAATATGCATAATGCAAATTTGATGTGTCTACAACAACAATCATAACTTTTGATAGATCCTTCCTTGGAACTAACCATTTGTCCTCTTGTTGTAATAAATCTTGATGATGATGATGATGAGGAAATAACAAAAATAGATGAAGAAGTGCATAAATATCTAAACTCTTTATTTTCATCTACCATGAGCTTAAATGATAAACCTTCTACACTAAGTGAAGAACCTAGTATATCTCTTGCTTCGGAACATGCAATTCTTCCTTTGGATAGTCAACTTCCTTCACAATACACTAAGCATTATTGGGAGGTGGATGACTTGTTGGAAGGATGAATTTAATTTTCCTTGCTAGACTGTTGCTGTAGACATGCAAAATTGGCATAATGCATTCAATTAGGTCATATTCATCCATTCAGAAAATAAATCAATTTTATTTATCAATCTCCTAAATTCATTAGTTTAAATCAAATAAATCAACTTGATCCTAGCATCACCCTCCTTGATTAAATAAATCAATCCTTTATTTAATTAAGTCTGAAATCACCTTTCATCCCTTTTTTATTTAAATAAATCAAAAAATTTAAGTCAAAAGGGTCAAAGCCCCTAATCATTAGTTAATATAATCTAATCCTAATTAACCTAATCTAACCACCCATCACATCCTCTAGCTTTTACCACTTGCACCAATCAATCATTTTAATTCATTTATAAAATCAGCATTTTCCATCAACATGACATCTTTGAGGAATATTCCCTCAAATTTGAATTCAAAAGCAAGTTGAAATGTACATCCAACAAGGCATTTAATAGGTCTTATATGTCTCTTACATGTCCTTTGCAAAGGTCAAAATCAACATTTACTCTCAAATTCAAATTTGAAATCTCCTTCTCTTTGGAACATTGACCAAAATGTGCCCATTCCTCGTCCTATCACAAGATGACAAGTGGCTCCATCTCATTGGCTAAATCTTTGTCCCACATTCATCCATTTGGATATTTCTCTCATCAAAATAATCTATAAATGAAAGGCTTCATCCTTTATCAAATCCTCTACAATCCATGCAAAGTTACTCTCTTCAATTTGAGAGCTATTTTTTCCCATTCATCATCTTGATCATCAATATATCATCAACACAACTTGGAGCTTACCAAAGGATTGGGAAAGGGCTTCTTTCCATAGAAGAACCAATCCACTATGAGATAAGATTTATTTCATGTTTTATATGTCTTAGTTTGTCTTGTAATTTGTTTGCATTTTAAAGCATGATTTATTATTTCATAGGAATCTTGGGGTTGGCATGTTTTGAACTGACTAACCAAGCCAATGGTGGTCATTGTTTGAAGAACATGCAGATTTGGACTTCACATAATGGCACATATTTGGATATGGAACTGACAGTCAATGACGTAGGTCATGACTAGCATCTATAACTTAATCCTTCCCTCTAGGCCTATTGAACTAGTAACCACACACCCACTGGCACCACCCCTTTCTCCTTAGTCTATGGATCAGAAGCAGTACTCCCCATATAGATCAAGCTCCCATCCCTCAGGATATCACTACAAAACCTCATCATTGATGAAGACTACTAAGTGTCAAGATTGAATGAGTTGGAGCTACTAGATGAGTGATGGATATATGCTTTAAATCACTTGCAAGTCTATCAGAATAGACTCAAAAGGAGCTACAATATGAAAATCAAAAGTAGGACTTTCCAAGTCGGAGAACTCGTGTTAAAAGAGAATCAGAAGAATGTCCCAAACCCAAGCAGCAAAGGAAAGTTCAAACCTAATTGGTTAGGACCTTTCATCATTACAACAAGTTATAAGTCAGGGGCATATATGTTATCAACACCCGAAGGGGAACCTCTACAAGAGCCCATGAATAACTCTCATCTCAAAAAGTTTTATGCCTAAATATTTCAAGGTATAGAACCAAAAAATGAGAAAAATGAGAAAATGTCCTAAAAAATTGGTTACTTTGGTGAAAATTTGGCAAATAGGCATCTTGGTAACAACAAAATAATTAAAAAAACTAAAAAATCCAAAAAAATTAGAAAAAGTATCAAAAATAATAAAGAGAAAAAAATCGTCCTCTAGTGAAAACAACTTCGGTGGCACTTTGGGCAAGTACCTTGGTGAAAACCTGGCAAACAGGTGCCTTGTGTAAATAAGCACTTTCCATGCACCAAGATCTTTATGGTTTTTTCTGCATCATACATCCATTTCACTTCCATCATCCATTGCATTTAGGTCTCCATCCATCATTCATCCACTCGCATCTACACCATAGCTTGGTCCTATTTTAGTATCATGATCCCTTCTAGTACTACTCAACCCATCCTCAAGGTCAGTTTTTCCTGCCTTTATTGGGGTACTCTATTGCATCACATTGTGGGCATGTTCTCATATGATCAGATTCATGTATATTCTTGAAGTCCTAATATTAGAAAATCCAAAAACATCAAAAAATCAAAAAAATAAAAACCATAAAAAAATCAAAAAATAAAAAAATATATCAAAAAATATCAAAAAAATCCCAAAAATAGGTCAAAAGTCAGTCAAAAATCCAAAAAAAAAGTCTTCTTGTTGAACTATGTCATCTCTGAGCTTGAATGTAGGCAAAGTTGATCTTTGATCATCCCCTGAGACACTTAGGTCAGTCCTTTAGGAGTCGGTCATAATAAACTGGCATTTCATCATGTATATCTTCATCTGCAAATTATTCAAGTCATCAATCAAACTATGTGGTCTCTGCGTGTATAACATATGCAAGGCTAATTTGTTGATCAGCCCCTGAGGCCCCTAGGATAGGTCTTTAGGTTAGTCTCTTGGTCAAAATCTCAGAAAAACTCCAAAAACATTGGAAAATATCAAAAAATACCAAAAACAACCACAAAACATTGCAAAACATCAAAAACATCCAAATATTTGAAAAAATCCATCCGTCTCACCTCACTTGCACCCACAATAAACACCACTCATAATAAACTAATCGTCATCCTCAACCTTTGGTGAAATAGTTAGAAACAAGTCTAGTAGGTTAAAAGTGAAAACTCAAAACATCAAGTCTCAAGTCTAAGTTAGTACGTAAACAAGTTGGTCAATTCTTTGTGTCGATAGTCCATCATCCAAATAGTCCCATATCAATCATCTAATAACATCATGTCCTAGGATGTATCCTTCCTACAAGGGGCATTATTTATCAGAAAGAACACTTTGGATAAACAAAATGACGTGTCACCATCCACTAACATGTCCTAGGATGTATCTTTCCTATAGACACCTAAATGGTTTGAGCCTCGACTTCAATATTCTTCATAATTCTATTCTTCATGGTCATGATTAAATAAATTATTTAATTATTCATCTTCTGTTATTTCTTCTATTAATTAAATAATCTTAATTATTTAATTAATTCACCTTCTTTATTCTATCGATTAATTAAATAAACACTTTTAATTATGTTACTAATTAACCTTATCCTTCTTGTCAAATTAAATAAATTCTTATTTAATTTACTCTTTATCATACTTCAACTATAATTAAATAAATTCTTTATTTATTTAATTATTCATTTTAATCCCTTCATCACTTAATTAAATATATTTTATTTATTTAATTATTCTTCAAATATCAAATCTAATTCATAAATTATATTTTAACTCATTCCTCTATATTTAGATAAATTGTGTGAGTTATCTATGTATTCACTTTGACTCGACTCGACATCTATTTTAATTGCTTAGTTAACTCTTGCTTTAATGTTTGAGTGGCGTTCTCGAGTAATCTCTTCGTCAAATCATTGAATCATCTAGTTCTAACTCAATTGCGTGTACAGGAGTATTAATTAAATATTCCTATTTAATTAATTAAACCTTGTGTGTGCATTCGAACAATAGTTGCTTTAATCAATTATTCCTATTTAATTAATTAAACCTTATGTGTGCATTCGAACAATGTGTCCTTCCCATGTCATGTAAAGATAATTATTCTATTTTCGAATACCGAACTTGAAGATTAAATCATTTATTTAATCTTTAATTCTATTTCTAATTTGTATCACTCATGTCATCACTGACACTTATCAAAATGCATGTCTAATCAGTAAATCTCAACCGTCCGTTAATCTTTCAATCCTGACCTGTCGTTCGAATAATCAATTTTCTATAAATTGATCTAGTCTTCATCATTCCAATCTCTCTCGAAAACTCGCAAAATCTTATGAATTTTGAGAGCACTTATCTTGAATCTTCGATGTTTTGCTAAATCACTATCATATGCTATACTTGCATCAACTCTTGAAAATCTGAGGGCAATTATACTACATAAGCAAAATGGAGAAGGGAAATCGAGATGAATCATGGAAATACATACAAATTTGGTGAGATTGTTCAAGTTTATTCACGTTATTACTTTCCTTTGTTCTTTGTTGCTTGGCATTAGATTGCATGCTTGCTCTTTATCTTATCTTTCTACACTTTCTTGGTGTTACATTTGGTGAACCCGACATGAATTGTAGAGAAATTTGTGTGTTTTCTTGTTTATTTTTGTTGTTTTGCAGGTTACAGCCAAGAATTCATACGATCTTGTCACCTTCTTTTGAGCACAGAAAAATAGGTGAATAAAATATTTTAAAATTTTTTATGGGTTTTGTAGATCTTGTTCTCAGCTTTCTAGAACTTCAAATGGTTTAAAATTTTGCTAAGATTTGATAAAGTTATTTCCATTTTAGTTATTGTAGTTTTTTAAGCTTTAATCGTTAAAACACAAATTTTCTTTTGTTTATAACACTTTTGTTTTGCAAGATTTTGCAAAAAAATTTCTAGGTTTTGAAGGTCTATTCTTTAGCTTTCCATAGATATCTACGATTTAAAATTTTGTTTAGTTTTGAGGAAGTTATCACTATTTTAGTTTACTATTTTTTATTTAAGTTTTTTGTACGAATCTTCTGTTTTTAGTGTGTCTTAAGGAGTTAACAAGTTTTTGCAGGACGATTGACGAAGACAATATTGAAAACTACTAATGAATCTTTCTACAGAACACATGTCGAAGACCCTAGTCAAACTTTTGAAACAGATTGTCTAGTAGTGTAGCAAATCTTTCATTTGGATTAAAATTAACAAGTGTCTACTATGTTTGGTGCGAAAGCACAACTATGTAATTACCCTCATGTTTTGGTATATTTAAGTATCCTCTCCCCTTGCACATCTATCTGATCCTGGGTGTAAGAGAAACAGTTACCAACTGTAGAACTTGGGCTTGTTCTGGTGGGAAAAAGTACTCACCCCAGGATGACTCAGACTAGTACCACTCTGAACTCGGGGGACTTCTAGCTGGTATATAAAAGTGGATTCTTGGGGAAAGCCCAAGAATCACGAGTACAGTTCTGATGAGATGGATCCAAAAGGGGACTCTCGCCACATGGATCATGCCCCACAAACAAAATGCCCGTACTAAACACCTTTTGTTTTAGAGACCAACCATTTTTTGGCTGTTGCTTGGTATAGTGCAGGGTATAGTATCATGCCTAAAGACACTCACGATTGATCCCCTTGAGTAGAGATAGCAGTTCTTGGGAGGTCATTTCCTAAGGAATTCAAAATTGGTGTGCTCGAAAGACGTTAATGAGCCGTGGAGGGGAGCCAATGCCACCAAATTTCTAAGTTATCTGCTCTCGAGAAGGAAAGGTGTTTATCACCAATCGGGGGTATTTTGGTGGGCTATACCAAGTATACAAACCCTAAGCCTTTTGGCCTATTAGGATGTTCTTGTCTGTTGTCAACTTAAATGTTCTTTGAGTCCAAAATCAAAACTGAAAATACTTTGTCTTATGATTGTCATTGTTTGCCAAAATTTGATCACAGAAAACAGAATTCATGGTCACTATCCAGTCAACACAGTTATACCAATTTTTCAGTTGTCTTTCCACAAGCAGTCCTTGAATAGAAACCTGAAAATGATTGTGCTCAATTTTGTATTTTTTTAGGCTCATATAGTCATTACCGTAGTTGTCCCGATTTAGAGTTTGGTCTCATCTTAGAATACATTTTTTCGTAGAGTAAACTTCTAGGAAGGTTAGTTTTACAAACTTTAGGATAGGTGCACCAACTACACTCTAGAAAAATCATAGCATCAATGAAATTTGACATTGAACCTAGTCCTATCATTCTATCCTTTTTCCTACAGAGAGTCCATCCTAGCTCATCAATCTAGTTATGAAACTCAACTTCTCTTTGATCCTCATCCTATATTGGTTCCTTGACTTAATTAAATTGACACCTTGGTTAGACTTTAGGTAGTTGGTCCCTCTGTCTCAAGTTCATAAAATTGATTACCTTAGAAGCTTCCTTAGACTTTGCATCTTTAGACACTATCATCCTAGGATAGCATCATTTTAGACATACCTTATTTGTAGAGAAAAATACCAAAAAAATTAGTTGCATACATTCATCCTTTATAAAAAAAAAAAAAATCCAAAACCATAGCTTAGGTTGCATACCTTAGACTTAAGTCACTCTTTGCATTGTCATACCTTAGCCCTCATATCACATACCTTAGTCATACTCCATCTTTCATCATAACCTCACCACCATGTCTGCAATTTACCTTGATATGCGTGCTAGTCAAGTTGAATACTAGTTACTCTGTAATGGTCAATTCCAACAAGCCATAGACTTCAAAAGACAATATATTCAATCCAAATGCCAACCAATGTCAACCTATGGTCAATTACCTACATACCCTTCCTACAAAAAATCCATAAGTCCTAGTCCTCCATCCATCTACCCTCATTATCAAGAGTCCCTTAGCATAATCCATGCCATGAATCCACAAAAAACATCCACTTATCACCCTTATCCTAACCTTGACAAGGGAAACCAACCTTCCACTAACCCCTTCCAAGCCTCCATGTCCTACCCTAGTCCTTCATCCACTAATTCCTTCCAAGCCTCCATGGCCTATCCTAGTCCTTCATCCACTAATCCCTTCCAAGTCACTCCATCTCAATCTACATATAGTCCTAAAAATACATCTATTCATGGTCTCCAAAGTCACATCCCATCTACTAAACTTGAGGATACATGTCAAATGGAAAGTCCAAAGCATGACTTCATGGCTTCACCTTCATGTCAAGATCAAAGTATTCTATCTCACGACCCTATCTTTAAGTCCATCCAAGAAGTCCTAGATAATCATGGCATCCAAAATACACCTGTCCTTGATCAAGATTTCATTCCCAAGCATATCATTCAAGACAAACCCATCTTTGATCAAGACATTATTATTGAGCAAGAAGTCCAAAATGATCCACTCCTTGACCTTTATGCCATTCATGATCAAACAATTGAAGATGACCCTATCCAAGTACCAAACACATCCATTTCCCAAAATGAGACACTTGCCTCCTTTGGACACAGGGATGATATTCCTCTAGAAAAAGAGTCTCCTACTCTAGATAATTTGCACATGATTAAGCTATAGCTGAGTTTATTGGACTCTATGACAATGACCACAAAGACAGTTTCAACATCAACTTGGAAGCACCGGTAGAATCATCTGAGTTTGATATGTCACAAAATAAAAACAATGATATCCAACATGTCAATGAAGATAAGACATCCTATCAACTAGGATCATCCACTTTTATCAAATCAGGCTTTCTTGAAGAGGAGGAGAATCTAAGTAGCAGTTTCCACAAACACAATGATGGGTTAGCATCTTGCTTCCAAAATGAAAAATACCCCATTGTAAACAGATTATGTCAGAGCATGCAATATCAAGGAAAAGGACTAGGTATACACGAGCAAGGAATTCTAGAACTAGTACAGTTTGAAGCAAATCCTAGACATCAAGGTCTTGTTTATTCTTCAGTCAACAAATCTAATGATGTTAATGCTACCTCCTCAATATTGGGGGAAACTTTATTTGATACAAACATCAAAATGGAGGCCATGAGTAGTTCTTACCATAAGGTTGTTGCCAACACTCCTTCCATCCATACCATAAATTGTCATTCCAACATGAATAAACCTTCCATTTGGAACCAACTAAAACAAAAGTCTTACAAATTCAAAGTTCAAAATCAAATATCAAAGACCATTGAATCAATCAAAAATCCAAGTGGACAAATAAAGTTAAAATAGATCCCAAAGAAAAATGGATCAAGCAAAGAAAATAGTTCAAAAGTAAAAGTCAATCAAAATGTGGAGCCACAAGAAAAGAGGACTCCCACCTATAATAAATTTCCACCTCCTTCACAATGGTCATCATACAAGGCATATAAAAGTCATGGTTCCAAATATTATCCCAATCTGAAACCCAGTCTCCATGATCCATCACCCCAAGTTTGACAAATAAAAATTCCTACATCTAAATTGTCAAATGCGTCTACCAACATCCGTCATAATCATACATCTTGCCTAAAGTCTAAAAATCCTATATCACAAATCCGTCACATCTTGGCAACAACTCTTTATTGTAAGGACTCCCACGGCACTCTATCATGATGTGCGTATTTTGATAAGGCCAACTCTAGTGTCAACAAAGATCACAATGACATCAATCAATTGTATGCAAGTGTTATGATCTTGACAAGGCAACTACTTCATCAAGATTCATTATTGGCATATCATGGCACCAATCCCTACATCAACACCATCAATGGATTCAACAAAATCAGTGATCATCTAAAGCATCAAGGCCATCCAAAGAAAATTAAAAAATTAAAAAAAAAATGTCACTTTGATGAAAACTTGGCAAACATGCATCTTGGTGACACCAAAAAGAACAAAAAAAAAAAAAGAGAAATTTTTTGTCCAATAGTTAAAACTATTCTTATGGCGCTTTGGATAAGTACCATGATGAAAACCTAGCAAACAGGCATCATTTGTAAGAAATTATCTATGTGCACTATTACACGTGGGGGTAAGTTGTCTCATCTCCCATACCCTTTGTATGACATTTATTATGACATTTCCATCTATCCATCTAAGCCCTGCCACTCATGCCCATTTTTCCACCTACTTTGATCTTAATAAGGACTGGGGTGCAAACATAAATCATGCATTGGAAAAAATCTTGACATGTCTATCCTTTGGTCATACACTATCCATGAAATATCATATCATAGCCTTCATAACATTTTTCCAAATGAGTTATCCTTATACGAAATACCTATTGCATGCCTTGTTTTTTCCCTTGTCAATGGTCTAAGGATCTTCCATCATACCATCTAATCCTGAAAAGTCATTCCAAATGCAACAAGCCCAATCCATACAATCTTTCTATGCATCCTAGTGCATCATTCAAAACATTCATTGGCTTTGTTTCTAGCCTGGCTACAAACCTTGATCCTTTAGTCATACTATTGTCATCCTCACATTGTCTCGAGATGTGTCCTTCCCATGTCAAACAACATCGTCACCATCCTCATCACCTATCAATTGGTTTTCAGGTTGACTAGGGGCAAGATCATGTTTGTCCTTGGATTCTTGCGCATGCTTGCTTGCTTGCTTATAGGCATCACTACCCTATACATAGTCCTTATCCCCATACATACTAACTACCCTATACATAGTCCTTATCCTTGTACATAGTCCACTACCCTGTACATAGTCCTTATCCCTGTACGTACTAACTACCCTGTATATAGTCTTTATCCATGTACATAGTCCTTATCCCTATACATACTACCTATCCCTATACATATCCCTTATCTTTCATATCCATCACTTGTATATACCATTCATAATACATGGTAGTCTTTCCCATAACCTAGAACGATTGACATCAAGTGCATTTCATATCCCCCATTTTTTCCTATTCATAATCAATTGGTCTTATACTCGACTTAGGGAAAACACTTGACATGTGTCATATTGATTAGCTGTGTTGAAGACGTAAAACCATGAAAAATCCACAAATATCACAAAATGACCTGAGAAAACACAAAAATATTAGAAAATTTCAAAAAGACAAAAAAAATCAAAACATTTCGAAAATCCAAAAAAAGAGTCAAAGTCAGTTGTGCTTGTTAGTCTTTGTCGTTTGTCGAACTATGTTGCCTCTATGACTAGACGTAGTCAAAGCCATCTGCCGATGTGCCCCAAGGGCATTAGGTCAGTCCGTTTAGGTTTTTCTGTATAAATTCATGATTCAATCCATATGTCTATATGACAAGGTCATTGGTCATGTCGAACTACGTTGCCTCTGCGACTAGACGTAGGCAAGGCCATCAATCGATGAGCCCCTAAGGCTGCACTAGGTCAGTCCATTAGGGTTCATCACTTTCACTTTCATACATGTCTTCTATTTGTATTTAGTCTTGTCAGTCAAAGTCAAGTTGAACTATGAGGTCTCTACGTGTATAACGTAGGTAATGCCATCAATCGATGAGCCCCTGAGCCCACACTAGGTCAGTCCTTTAGGGTTTTTCATCACACACAGTCAATTGTCAACACATCATATCAAGTCATGCATTAATCTGGTGAACAAGTCAGTGATGTCTCTAATTCAAATCAAACAACTTGCCAAACAAAACAATCAAAATAGATCAACAAATGTCTACTATAGGATATGTCCTTCCTGGAAACAGACATCATCACAACAACCATCTGGTATCTTATTCAGGATGAGTCCTTCCTAAATATAGCTATCGGAAAAACAATTTGTCTTATATAGGATGATTCCTTCTTGCATAATCGACATTGTCAAACAATTAAACATAGCCTTACATAGGTCATCACATCAACGA
Source organism: Sequoia sempervirens (assembly GCA_007258455.2). Classification (NCBI taxonomy): domain Eukaryota; kingdom Viridiplantae; phylum Streptophyta; class Pinopsida; order Cupressales; family Cupressaceae; genus Sequoia; species Sequoia sempervirens. The sequence goes on from VDFB02179234.1 coordinate 62,197,418, forward strand.
CATCTGACTCAACGTCTTATACAATACATGTCTTTCTGAAACCAGGCTTTGTCATGCCTTATATAGATAGTCATAACATCGAAACCAGACTCAAAGTCTTATCCGGTATGTGTATCTCCTGAAATCAGGTTCTATCAATCAATCCTTTTATCAATCAAAACAAATCAAACAAACAGATCAAGTTTTGGCAAATATTTTACTGGATTTTTGACTTTATGGCTTATTTATCTTATCTTTTCAGTTGACTTTATGATAGGAATTATGTTACTAGCTTTCTCAAGGATGTCCCATGAGGGATTTAGAGAAGCAGTGATGTATCCAAATTCTATTTTCTTTGACTGTTGTCTGTCGAATGTCTTTTAAATTTGATTTTGAGTCATGTTACTAGTTTCCTCAAGGATGTCCCATGAAGGATTTAGAGGAGCAATGACATCTCATGACCCGTCTTTTACTTTGTTTGCTGTCTGTGGTTTGTCTTGACAAAATGACTAGGGCAACTTGTGCCCTTAGTATGAGTTAACGACACTTGTTGTCTGCGACTATCTGTTATTAGTAAGTGGATGACCTTGCACACTTTGATCTATGTCATATCATGGTGTTTGTCTCCATTTGTATTAGTCCTGCCCAATGATGATAAAGTGCAATACCTTTTGTGATACAATGAAACATCGAAGATTGCTAATACTAACGTCTATCGCATCTCTTTCCTTATTTCTCAATCTTTCTTTCCGCACTAACAGTTCTTCTTTCTTGTATTATGACAGAGTCTTGTGACACACAACAATACAAGTCATCCTACATACACATACATGTTAGAAAAAGCATACATCTAGGAATTTATTGTATTTAGGAAATCATGGACATTCATCATCATTTAATACATATCATAGGAATTTCATGTACAAAAAAAATGTAAATACATGTATCACATTGCATTTGTATAACATCACATGTAGAGAGAATTGTACATATAACATCATATAGAATCAACATCACATAGAATCAACATTATATCCTTAGCTGCATAAACATTATAAAATAAATATGATCATCCATCACATAGGCATATCATATAAACATGAAATGTATAAATAAAGAATGCATAATCACTACATAGAAATGCATATCATGAGAATCACTGCCAAAATCATATATATATATCTCACTCAACAGTGTCACATCACAATGTCATAATGTGTCAATAATACATGGAAGCCCGTAGGCTATAGAATCATAATACAATGCCACGATACATATCAAGAAGTGCCCCTATCATGAACTGCCACTGCTATCATGGCTGGAGTGCATGGATGAGTGATGTCGGGAACCCAATGACTTGTGAGCTGAGGGAGGCCTGTCATATGGACCTACTCTGCATGGCTACTCCACACCCTTTGTGCTAATTGTCTTGGTGTGGGTCCTAGTCTGTGACCTACTGCTACGTGCCTATGAGAAGTTGGTAGCCCATCTCTCTGGAGGAATCTCTTACTCATATAAATCACGGTAATACATCTCTCTCTCTAGCTCTAACTAACTCTCTAGCAAAGGCAACTAATGGTCCAGTACATAAGGCTCTAAGCTCTATGAATCTCTACTCAGTCTCCTATCTCTGAGCTCTGGCCTGATCTCTATCCATCACTGCTCTATCCCTCTCCATCCAATACACATCCCTCTTGGACATCAGCACTCTCATCTGCTCCTCCAAGGATGCAACCTGAGCACGCAATGTATCTGTGTCTGGATCCACTGCCCCTGTGTCATCCTGCCTGGCCCTCGCTACCCCATCCTCCTCAACCAACTCATCTAAAATCTAATCATGAATCTCTCTCTCATGATCATCATCCTCCTCGTCATCCTCCTAGTAGGCACCCAACAAGCCTAAGGAATCAATCTCTGCCTCCTCTATGCCTGCCTCCTCCTCTATCAAGATATCTGGAATAGCCTCCTCTCTGGGATGCTCCTCCTCTCTGCCTATCACAACATCTACCTCCTACCCTCCTCTCCCAATGTCTAGTATGGCCACATCCTCATCCCCTCGTCCCTCCTCATGAATCGGTGGTAATGGTCACCCTCGTCCCCTTCGTCCATGTCTCCCTCTCTTACCACCTCATCGTCCACCTGTGCCATCATCTCTACCATCACCATGGCCTCCATCATCACCATGGCCTCCTCCATCTCCCCGACCTCTACCTCTACCACGCTTGCCTCGCAGACCTATCTCTCGCTGCTCTACTAGCGCTAGCTAATCTAGATCTATCAACGAAATCGGTTTGTGTACTGCCCACCATTGATCATACTCCTCTGTGGTCCCTGGGTCTGCTGGACCATCCCTCCATCCCCATGGAACTACCTATAGTGCATCAATTTCTACCTTGGCTATGGCCACTGGAATCTTTGGGCCCCATAGGGGGACCTCTCGCGATGATCTCAAGAACTTCGCTTGTCCTCTAGGCACATCCTGCACCTCTCCAAACTATTGTAGAACACAATTTGGCAACTGACGTTCTATAATGTGGACATGTGATACGGTCCACCCAATCAAGAATTGTACCTATTGGAAAAACAACAAATGCTCATCCTCGTCTAACCAATCAGCATGGCCCAAGTATGGTCTCCATGTAAACTGTACCATAATGTCTATGGCATTCCTAAAATAACCCGTATCTCCTATGTGGTGAGTGTTAGCCCCCGCATAGCAGAAGGCATAAGGATCTATGTGTGGAGGGTCAACTATCACTAGTGGCCAAAAAATGGTGATGTGTTCCCATGCCCATACCATCAGGAGCGTGGTACCACAACTCATAGACTATGCCTCTTGGTAGGAAATATCATGAAAATGAAAGTATAACATCCCGAGCAAACATGAACCCCAAGCATACACCACTCAACACTCCAGCATGCCTACAAGCATATCCTCCCACTCCATGGGAAAACTATGACCTCGATAGTCAGGAAGTACTATGCCACCTATCAATGTACATAATAAACAGTCTAGCTGCCTATACCTCTGAGCCAACACATGCCACCTAATCTCATAGTGGACAAACCCTAACTACCTAATGTCTACATGCGGGTAGTATCTACACATCTCGGTTGCACCCCTTTGGGTATCATACGTCACCCGAGTGCCTCTAATAGGAAGTCTAAGGATCCTATAAACATCCTCTAAAGTAACAATGGCCTCTCCAATCGGTAGGTGAAAAGATGATGTCTTTGAGTGCTACCGCTCACACAATGCTGTCAATAATCCACAATTTGCCTAAATCTAGGGCATGTCTATAACATGCAGAAGACCAAGGTGCCATAAGAAATGTCACTCAACACTTCATAAGCCGTCCTTGAATCGAAAAGTAGTTGATCTTGACTCTCGGGTATATACTGTATCCAACACGACCTGCAATGGCATTATACATGTCTCATGTTAGTATCAAACATCTACCCTAGTGCAAAATGACTAAACTAACTGCTATTCAAATGCATCATTATCTAGAAAATGCATCATTATTTTTCATATGCATTGTTATTTCACATATGCGGTGCATAAAATTTAGATGCATCATTTGATTGGACACATGCGTCGTTCTTTTTGACATGTGGCTAACTATATCACATATGCATTGCACTATAACATATGTGTTGAAATAAATATGTATGCATCAGGGGAACTTCAAATGCATTGCATAAAAAACAAATGTGATTATTCAAAAAGCAAATGTGATGCAAAATATCAAATGCGGTTCATTAATCCACAAATGCGTCTAACCACAACAAACCTAAACTAAACATTGCACATAAATTTTCATATGCGGTCTTTTGCATGCAGATGCATCTTTTGCACATACACATGCGGCATTTTATTAAAATGATGCATACATAAAATTGGAATTAAATGCATAAAATTACACACAAATGGAAAATTTCAAAGGTCAAGTTTAAGGTACATACCGGGGGGTCCGTGTCGGCTAGCCTCTGGAAGGTCCGGATCCTATACGCTCAATGATGGGTGTTTGGAACAGGGGACATCGTTGCTGTGAGTGCAGAGCAAATTCTCAATTCTCAAAGCTAGGAGGGTGAAAATGACTTGGTTTTTACCCCAATTTCTATATATACCTAGGGTTTTCTTCCTAATGGCCATGTTAGCTTCCAATTTCTATCAACCCATACCCATCCCTAACATTTCCAAACTCAATTCCGTCAGCTCCACTACATTTCTGGCTATCCACTGGACTAATCGGGATCATTTCCAAATTTTTCTGAACTTTTTTGACAATTTTTCAATTTTCCTAAGGGGGCATACCTTCACCTGTTTTACACTGGGGCATATTTGTTATCATTTTTTCTTTGACACAATGCCAAATTGACATTGTATCAAAGAGGGGCAAATGTACACACCAAAATCTGGTTTGAGCCAGTGACTTCAATATTCTTCATAATTCCTATTCTTCATGGTCATGATTAAATAATCTTAATTATTTAATTAATTCATCTTAACATTAATTCTTCTATTGATTAAATAATCTTAATTATTTAATTAATTCATCTTATTTCTTCTATTAATTAAATAATCTTAATTATTTAATTAATTCACCTTTTTTATTCTATTTGATTAATTAAATAAACGCTTTTATTTATGTTACTAATTAACCTTATCCTTCTTGTCAAATTAAATAAATTCTTATTTAATTTACTCTTTATCATACTTCAACTATAATTAAATAAATTCTTTATTTATTTAATTATTCATTTTAATCCCTTCATCACTTAATTAAATAAATCTTATTTATTTAATTATTCTTCAAATATCAAATCTAATTCATAAATTATATTTTAACTCATTCCTGTATATTTAGATAAATTGTGTGAGTTATCTAAGTATTCACTTTGACTCAACTCAACATCTATTTTAATCATTCAGTTAACTCTTGCTTTAATGTTTGAGTGGCATTCTCGAGTAATCTCTTCATCAAATCATTCAATCGTCCAATTCTAACTCAATTGCATGTACACGCATATTAATTAAATATTCCTATTTAGTTAATTAAACCTCGTGCGTGCATTTGAATAATATTTGCTTTAATCAATCTTTATCTTTGTCATGCAAAGATAATTATTCTGTTTTTGAATACTAAACTTGAAGATTAAATCATTTATTTAATCTTTAATTCTATTTCTAATTTGTATCACTCATGTCATCACTGACACTTATCAGAATGCATGTCTAATCAGTCAATCTCAATTGTCTGTTAGTCTTTCAATCCTGACCTGTCATTTGAATAATCAATTTTTTATAAATTGATCTGGTCTTCATCATTCCAATCTATCTCGAAAACTCGTGAAATCTTATGACTTTTGAGAGAACTTATCTTGAATCTTTGATGTTTTGCTAAATCATTATCATAGGCTATACTTTCACAAACTCTTAAAAATCTGAGGGCAATTATACTACACAAGCAAAATGGAGAAGGGCAATCGAGATGAATCATGGAAATACGTACAAATTTGGTGATATTGTTCAAGTTTATTCATGTTATTACTTTCCTTTGTTCTTTGTTGCTTGGCATTAGATTGCATTTAGATTTAGATTGAATGCTTGCTCTTGATTTTATCTTTCTACACTTTCTTGGCATTACACTTCCTACAATGGGCATTATCTTTTGGCAATAGTTTTAGTTCTTATCCTTAAAAACACATTCCCTTTTGGTTAGCAGTATTGAAGAACATCAAATTGTTTGTGTGCTTTATCTTTTTCTTTTGACTTATCTTATTGCACTCAGTCCAAGGACCTCTCAATGATATCTAAATGAAGGATTTAGAGAGATATGAGTGGGGAAACGATCATTATCCTTTTTTCTGCTATGCTTGTTGGACATTCTTGTAAAATAACATTGGTGAGTACTTGCTCTATTAGATATGCATAGAGGATGTTTTGGATATTTTTGACTATTGCATCATTGATTGGTTATACATTTCTGTGTTTTGGTCCGAGATGTTTGAAACTTCTAAAGTGCATCCTAGCAAGGTTTTTGTATGTTAGGTGTGAACAGGAATACTCCTATCTATTTGTCCAGTCAAAGTCCATCACACTAAGTACAATGCTATCCTGGTCCTTTATACCTTGATGCATCATACTTATGCATGTTATCAAACGTAAGGTAAGTGACCCTTTTAAAATCCCAATCCTTGATAAGCAAAGCATCCATCTATCATCATCATTTCTCATAATGTTGGCTTGTTGGATCCTCTTTTCACCATCTAATTTCTTCTTTTCTGCACTAACATTGCATCATGAATAGTTAATCATCATCACCAGTGCATCCATCCTGCATCCACAAACCATCAGTATTTTGCATATCATCTCACATGCATAATCATCATCATAATATAGATCTATTAGTCTAAGCATCTCATAAATCATCACATTTTCATAAATCATACATATGCATAATCACATGCATAATCATAATCATAATATAGATCTGTTAGTCTAAGAATCTCATAAATCATCACATTTGCATAATCACAACATATCATCATCATAATATAGATCTGTTAGTCTAAGCATCTCATAAAATCATACATTTGCATAATCATGGCATATCACATCATCAATCTCATCCTTCTCACATCATATCATCATTTAAGTTGTTTAAAATAATATAGATTTATTATTCTAAGCATCTTAAAATCATCTCATTTGCATCATCATCCATAACCATCTAGTTTGAACCTCTTTATGGGTATGTGTGGGATCATGATGGGCCAAAAAGTGGCAATATGATGGGTATGTGGCTGATGAATTTTTTTTCACCCAAAATTGATGAAATGAAAAGGGTTTTTAAAGAAGATTCTCAGCTTTCCACCAATATAAATTATGCTTTACTTTGAATTTAATAAGTAATTATTATTCATTTTCTATTCAAATTACGACTAAAAGTCGATTGATAAACCCGATTGAAAAAATCTATAGCTTTCAAAGCAGATATTACATTTTTTGAATCCAAATATGCATCACATTATATGCTTACATACAATAGGATTAAAAAGGAAAAATTAAATTTCATGAAGTTTTGACCAAGTTAAGGTGGTGGACATATGAGTTTTTATATTTTTGAAGAGTTGTAATAAAAATTCATAATTAATTATTTACTTGGAAAAAATTACAAAAAATATGCATCACATTGAGACATGAGTCCTCTACTTACATCTAAAATATTATAGAAAAATATTATCATTTTTGTGTGGTTAGGGTGGTCAGACAAACACCTACTTATTTTTTCCTTGAAATTTAAGTACTAATGCATTAAAATTTCAAATTTTCACCAAATAGAATTTTTTTTTTTTAAAACCTAGTAGTTTAGAAACTCAATTAAATTTTCTACAGATTATATTCTTACATATTTTTGAAATAATATGGATAAATTATTCAATTTTTTACGTCAAGTTGCCTAACTCTGATTTTTCTAATTTTTTTGCCACTTAAGGGCCTATTTTTTCCATGATGATCCTGCACATACCCTTATCACGAGATCGACCCTCAAATAGAATCTTTTCACTCAATCTCTAGAGGGGGAAGTCTAATAGTGTACTTCTTTCCACTGGGACACCCAAAAAAATTAGAAAATTTTTGAATTTTGATCACGGCAAGTTTATTCTTTGAACCAACACAACAAGTACATTGTTTCAAAGAAGGAAAAACTGTAGACACACAAAATTGGCATAATGCATTCAATTAGGTCATAGTCATCCATTCAGCAAATAAATCAAGTTTATTTATCAATCTCCTAAAGTCATTAGTTTAAATCAAATAAATCAACTTGATCCTAATATCACCCTCCTTGATTGAATAAATCAACCAGTTATTTAATTAAGTCTGAAATCACCTTTCATCCCTTTTTGATTTAAATAAATAAATAAAATTTAAGTCAAAAGGGTCAAAGCCCCTAATCATCAGTTAATATAATCTAATCCTAATTAACCTAAACTAACCACCCATCACATCATCTAACTTTTCCCACTTGCACCAATAAATCATTTTAATTTATTTATAAAATCAACATGACATCTTTGAGGAATATTCCCTCAAATTTCAATTCAAAAGCAAGTTGAAATGTACATCCAACAAGGCATTTAATAGGTCTTACATGTCTCTTACATGTCCTTTTCAAAGGTCAAACTCAACATTTACTCTCAAATTCAAATTTGAAATCTCCCTCTCTTTGGCACATTGACCAAAATGTGCTCATTCCTCATCCCATCACAAGATGACAAGTGGCTCCATCTCATTGGCTAAATATTTGTCCTACATTCATCCATTTGGCTATTTCTCTCATCAAAATAATCTATAAATGAAAGGCTTCATCCTTTATCAAATCCTCCACAATCCATGCAAAGTTACTCTCTTCAATTTGAGAGCTAATTTTGCCCATTCATCATCCCGATCATCAATATATCATCAACATAACTTGGAGCTTAGCAGAGGATTGGGAAAGTGCTTTCCATATAAGTACCAATCCAATATGAGATAAGCTTTATTTCATGTTTTATATGCCTTAGTTTGTCTTGTAATTTGTTTGCATTTTAAAGCATGATTTATTATTTAATAGGAATCTTGGGGTTTGCATGTTTTGAACTGACTAACCAAGTCAATGGTGGTCATTGTTTGAAGAACATGTAGATTTGGGGTTCATAGTTTCATCTTTCTTTTTACCTTTTCTTTTTCATTTCTATGTGTGTTGATTGTATTCCCCCGTAATGTTTGTTTGATTTTCTCTCTCTTTGTGAACCTCCTCTATTTGTACATTTATTCTTCTATATGTTGTGCATTGCTTTTTTCCTTTTTCTTTTTTTTTTACCCTTTTGGGGATCATTCAAAACATAGAGATTCCCTATGTCTCTTCCATGTTGACCCAAAAGGTTCTTTTTCCCTTTTTCGCTTTTTTTTTGTGTTTTCCTTTTGGGGATGATGCAAAGTGTAGAGATGCCCTATGTCTCTTTGATGTTGACCCAAAAGGTCCTTTTTCCTTTTTCACTTTTTCTTTTGTGTTTTCCTTTTGGGGATGACGCAAAGCATAGAGATGCCCTATGTCTCTTCCATGTTAAACCAAAAGGTCCTTATCCTCTTTTTTTTTTTTTCTTTCCTTTTTGGGATGATGTAAAGTGTTGAGATGCCCTATGTCTCTTCAATGTTGACCCAAACAGTCTCTTTTCCTTTTTACTTTGTCTTTTTCTTGTGTTTTCCTTTTGGGGATGATGCAAGGCATTAATAAGGAAATGTCTCCTCCATGTTGATCCAAAATATTTTTCTTTTCGCTTTATTTTCACTTTTATTTTCCTTTTGGGGATGATGCAAGGTGTTGAGACCATAAAGTCTCTTCCATGTTGACCCAATTTTATTTTTTTTTCTTCTATTTTTTCTCTCTTTGTGTCATTCTTCAATTTCTATGTGCTTTGGGGAATGATGATAGTTCTGAACTTTTTAATAAAAACATTGTAGCAATGAACCTACTAACCTCAAATCTATAGATCCCTTATGTGTTTGGTGTGTTCCTTTATGGGGGAAACCCCCTTTATTTTGTTTTCTTTTTTGTTCAGATGAAGCAACCTTACTTGGAAACATATGACTTGGTATAGGGTTTTCCAAGTTGGCTCTCACATATTGCTTTTCTTTTTGCATTCTTCCCTTCGCTACTTTAAAGTAATTTCTCATAGAATGATTTGTAGCAATTTCTTTAAAGTAGGGGGCATACATTGGCATAATTCATTTTGTATTCATGGTTCTTAGTGTAGCCTTGTCACATCGTACGATGTGTTTGTCACTTTTTGGATGACGTTGGGTGTGATTTCTTTCATAACTATGATCTATCTTAGATTTTTACATTCCTCTTGGTGGTTTGATGCGACACACTGTATCCCCTAAGTTGTGAATAAGTTATTATTTGATTGGTTCTCTCTTGGAGACATTAGACACAATGTTCCCTAAGTGATAAACCTTGCATGAACTTAAAAATACTCCTTTGAAGATCTTTTCTATTTTACATTTTGCATCTTTGCCACCTTGCATAAAGGAAATTGCATGCCTATGGTACTATCCTTTTTGTTCATGAGTTCTAAGCATACAAATCTTTGCTTGTATCATGAAGCACGAACCAAAATTTTCCTTTGTGGCACCTTGTTAAAGTTATCAGGAGGTATAACTTTGACATGGTTAAGCAAGAAGCCTATTTAGCAGCACGACTTTCCCCATAGCCACCTATGGATGTTTGGTTTTGCATGGAGGAGACAATTTGGAAAAGTTGTGTTATGAGAGGTTCAGTGTAAGTGATATGGGGTGGAAGTGAAATTTGTGATGGAATGTATGTAGTGGTAGGGCAAGTGAATGTAATGCTTAGAGATGGTATTATGGAAGAGGATAGAACATGGGATGCCACATAAGAATGACGAATGTTAGTAGGAATAATTGAGGAAGAAATCACATTTCTAACATGTTGCATTGTTGTTGTGACTTGAGGAGTGGTACAGGTAGGTATAGATGCTACTATTGAAGGAGGAGGAGTGTGAGGTCCTCCTTAACTAACCACATTGTTTGCTAGTTGAGATGTACTAGAGGTGGAAGGAACATATTTATGGTATATATCAACAATTTGTTTCATAAAATCTAGGCCTTCATTACATTCAAGCATGCGATGGATGTTCTTTATAGAAAGAATCACAGTGGTTGAAATGTTTTCAAGACACACTTGATGTTGGAGATGTGTTAAGTCCTCATGAATGTTAATTATTTTGTCCTGAAGAATGTGATCATTTTTTTGTGTCAATTTGCATGTTATTGGAAGGAAAAGAGTTGCTAAAGGTAAGATCCATGCCTAGTGTACTAGTTGCAATACTATGAGTGGAAACTTTAGATAACCCAAGATCCACAACAAGTGTATTATCATGGGATAACATGAGTCTTGAACTTCTTTGACCTAAGGTATTAGCAATAGGAGACCAATGACTCATACAAAGGTTTCTAAATGCAGGTGAATACAAATGCAATGTAAACTAAGAGCAATAAAATTATGATAACTCTAATTCTATAAATTTTAACAAAGATGAAATAAAAGAAAAAAAATAAAGAAAATGCTCTGAAAATGATAGAAATTACTATGTAGAATGTGCAGGAGGACTAAGTCACCCAATGTGGCAAATTAGTCATAGTAGTAATTTTTTTGAGATTTTTCAAAAAATTTAAATTGGATTTTACATTTTTTAGGTTTTTAGATGTAGATACAATATGAATATGCAATTTTTTTTGAATTTTTAATGAAATCTAATGAAAAAATGTAAGCTATATGAGCTTTTCACTAATGCAATTTTAAAAACTCTAGGATGCAAAACAAAGCAAAACCTAATGTAATGCTAATGCAAGTTATTCCTAGGATGTAAATGCACTTGAAATCAGAAGTAAAATGTTCTAAAGGCAAGTTCACCAAAATATGGAAAAAGATTTTGGCTACCTAATGCTTTCTTATACTTTCCTTCCTGAAAAGTGTTTGATTTTGAAACTATAGAAATCAAGCTTAAAAGGGTCTCCAAGCTTCAATTAGGGCTTTGTTGACTAGAATGAATTTGATGAATTGACAACATCTTTTTAACACTTTCCTCTTTGACAAATTTGCATACAAAACCTACAAAACACACATGTAAAGAGGAGGAAAAGGGGTAAGGGTTAGAGAATAAGGGTTTTCCTTGGTCAAACCATAATTTGGTAATCAAACCCTTCAAAATGAAATGAAATAAAGAGAGAATGATGAATGAACAACATGCAATGCTACAACTCACCAAACCCTTGATGTACAAATCCTAAGATATGCAAGTAGATGCTCCAATGGATGCTTGATAATGCTTGAGAATGATTTAGAAAATAAACTAAAGAAATTAGGAAATTAGAAGATTGTAGGGGAGGAAAAATGAGGGGAAAACCCTTTATTTATACTTGGTTTTACAATATTTTTTGAAAATAATACATCACAGGCTCACCTCAAGGTTAAGAGAATAAAATCCTACCAAAAAATTAAAATAATTTTGTTTTTTGTGCCATGTGGGACTGAGACGCCCTAGGTGACGACTTGGTCCCACTAAGGAAATTTTATTGGGTGTCAAGAATTAAAGTGTATTTAATGTTGTTTAATGATATTATTCTCTAAAACAAACTTAATTAGGGATGAAAAGTGTATTAAGGGGTCATTTAAACATAAGAAAGGGTTGAATTAGCGATGAAAAGCCTAGAAAAGCATGACAGTTTGTTACAACTCTTTACAACACTTTGAAAGAAGACTTGGTAAGTGATAAAAGGGGTTATTTAGGTGAATTATAATCAAAGGGTCCTGGAAAAGTGTGAAAGTGGGTTACAACACTTAATAATATTTTTGCAAGACATCCTAGAATTCTTAATGATTCACAAGGGTCCAAGACCTAATGTGAATGTGTTGACCACATTACAACATTATATCTAGGAAAAGTCAAGCCAAAGTCCACTACAAGGGCCTAAACATGAGAAGAAGTAGAAGGGTTACGTTTTTGGTGTCCATAGGTTGTGTCAACTAACGTTGTAATCACTTTCAATATTTATATTTATTCATATGATACTTTTATGTAGCCCCAACTCCTAGAATAAGGCATACAACCTCAATGTTATGCTTGAGCCTCACAATTGTCTCCAATCACTAGTAAGCAATATGGGATAAAACATGAAAAATTGTCTCTAATTGTGAAAATTTTCAATCTCTTCATAATGTAACAATCTAAATCAATTCTTAAAATAAGGGATAAAATGTGAGAACTAATGGTAATATCAAGCATATCCCTTAGTTGGACCAAATGTACCATTCCACACAAGAGTCAAATATAGGAAACTAATAATAACCCATCAAGGAGAATACTTCAGATTAGGTTTTCTGAGCATTGTTTCAAAATTCAAGCATGAAAATTAATACCAAGCATGCCAAGCATCACAAAAACTATGGCATAATAAATCTACCAGCCAACGCTAAGGGTATGGAAACCTATGAAGCTTTTTGAATATGACACATAGGTGTGGGGCTCGGATGCCAACACAGATTGCTAATAATAAATAATAAATAAATAAAGTAGTAATACTAATTATTTGTTGGGAATTACCACCCCTTAATAATAATACTATTATAATAAAATTAATATAATACAATATACTAACATTAATATAATAATAATAAAAAAATTAATATAATATAATAATTGAATGAGAAAAATACAATAATAAATAATAAAATATAATAATATTAAACTGTTATGGGGTCCTTGGGTGGCGACCTTCTTCACAAATGTAATTAAGGATAGATTAATTTTGAAAAATCTAAAGGAAAAGAGACAATTTACATATTTTATTAAATATATTACAAAATATAATTTTAGATAGAACATACAACTTACACACCTCTTATAAGAGAAATAGGCTAATTTATGCCTATTCATCCAAAAAAAATGTAACCAATTTCATTTAACTTCTTTAAAAGTTTTTAAGGACCTATGATGGGGTCCTCATATACAGTTTTTAAGACAAAAAAATCCATTTAGAAAAAGAAAAATTGTCCAAGAAGCATCAAATGTATATATTTAAATGTAATAGATTTAAAATAATTAATATCTCCTGATTATATTGTAATATTTTAATTATTTAAAAAAATATAATTATTTAATTAAAAAAACATTTCTATAAAGATCTTGATCTTAAATATATCTATATTTAAATAAATAACTATTTTATTTCATTTATATTTTTTATTTTGTTTTGTTAATTTTTTTTTTTAATTTTTTTTTGGGTAAGTTCCACCTAAGGGGGTGGATCCCTTTATTGAATTCAATAAAACATTTACAACAATGGTGACAATATTTCCCACCCATTCTGCTATGCCAACAAACACATACCAACCTCTGAAACTGGTCCAGAATCGGCCCATAAGAGATAAAAACCATCTTAACCATAACCCCTGATCTTAATAGCTTCTCAAATTCCCTCAGCCTTAACTTCTTAATTACCTATTCAAGAGCCACCTACAAACTTCCACAGAAAATCCCTCCTCCCACCAATATCACTAGCCCCCCGCATCAAAGATGGTACTATGTACCAGATACAACTATTGATTTGCAAGGGCCAATACACTGCTCAAAGCCAATCTAGCCTCCCCTCTAATGCAAATCACCTCTTTCAACCAATGATTACATTAAGCCCCAACCCTTCAAGGAGGCTGCTAGTTCTTTTGAATCACAACTTGCAACTCACTCAAAAAATTCCCCTGGTCAAAGAAAACTTCTGGAACTTCTAAAGACACCCCCAAATTAGCAAGCTTATCTATTGCCGCATTGGCTTCACGATAAACATGAGCAAGTGAGAACACAGCCAGTCCTGAAAGAACCTTTTTGATCAATTTCACCCAAGCTTTCAATTTCCAATTTTGCACCTCATTTATGCTTACTGCATTTATGCAAATCAAAGAGTCACCCTCAATTTCGACCCTAGAAAATCCTTTCTTCTAACACAAACTGACCCCCAATGCCATAGCTTCCATCTCTGCCTCATTGTTTGTGGCTAGCCCAATCTTCCTTGCTGCAGCACCAAGACACACCCCATTACAATATCTAATGATGTAGCTAGCTCTAGCCTCTCCAGGATTGCCCTTCATAGCCCCATCAAAGTTTTACTTGACTTTCCCTTCCTCCTGAGGCTTCCATTAGGCTTCTTTCCTGTCTTTTAGTTTGCTTGAAAGACCTTACATAGGAGGCTTGAGAAGCTCCCATTTTTTTTGAATCCTAATATCCCAACTTGTAAACTTGCTCTTTTGACATCCAATTTGACTCTTACCACCTCTCACACCCTTGCCTCAATCTTTTTTATTAACTCCTTTATAGGGAGTCACTTGTCAATGAAGATCCTTCTATTCCATTCTTTCCAGATCTGCCATACCAGCATTGACGGGGCAGCTACCCACACAACACCCCACAAGTTATCCTATTTCCAAGTCAGCCAACTAGAAAGGAAGAGAAACAAATCCTTTTGTCTAGGGCCATCCCAACCCACACCTTGCAACAACCAATCCCAGCATTCAGACACATATGGACAGTTGAGCAGCAAATGGTCAGCAGATTCGCCATCCCTGAAACATAACACACAAATGCTCAGCCCCTGTATACCGAATTTACACAGCCTATCTCCAGTCAAAATGCGTTTATGCAAGGTAGTCCACAAAAATGCTCCTGCCTTTGGTAAAATTCTTGACTTCCAGCATAACTTCAAGGGCCAATCTCGTGAACCTACTTGAGCCTTCTGGATTGCATACCCCAACCTCACATAATACACTCCCAACTTCGCTATGCACCATATCACTTCATCAACCTCCTCCAAAATCACCACACGATGTAAACTCAGTTCCTTCAATAGCTTGAACCTTTCATCTTCTGATATCCCACAATCTTCGAAGGAGATCCATTCAAAGAAACTTTTCTACTCTCCTTCAACTGACTTAATGTAATTTTCCACCTTACTGCCAAAGTGGTTCTCCAACCTTTCAACCCACTATGGCTCACCCAACACTTCTGCCAATGGGAAAAAGCCATTCTAGCTATACCTCCAAAATTCCACGCACTTACCATTTCCCAGCTTCCACAATAGGTGATCAGTTATCACCTTGCGACTTTACCAGATAAACCTCCAGATAGTAGATCTGCCCCTTGAGTTTGCCATTGTTAATATCCTTTTTGGATCATCTTCGTCCAAATATTTGCACCTCATAATCTTACAGAAAAAATGATTTGGATCTTTGAATATTTTCCAACTAAGCTTTCCTCCCAAAGCCAAATTTTGCTGATCCATATGCCTTAAGCCCACACCACCTTGATTCTTAGGCAAACATACAGTTTCCCTCTTAATTAGGGGAATCCTTCTTACATATTTAGCCCCCTCCCACACAAAACGTTTCATGAACCCTTCTAATCTTGAAACGGCTTTGCTGGTTATCCTAAAACAAGACATTAGGTAGATAGGCATAGCGGCTAAAACCGATTTCACCATCAATAACATGCTAGGCACTTGACTTCTTTCTGCAATTATTAATTATCTCCTCCCAATGCTCCGATTTACAAATCCCCCGAAATAGAGGTGCCCCCAGATGCTTCATTGGGAGACTGCCAATAGGGAAGTCCAGAAACTTGGCTATCCTTTTCTGAGTAGATTTCTTCGTATGGAAGAAAAAAATATCACATTTTTCTTTGTTTAACATTTGACCGAACACCAAGGAATAATTTTCCAATGCACTTTTTATAGCTTCTGCTTCTGTCATATTTGCAACACCCAAGAGTACTGTATCATCATCAAACTAGGAGTGGGTCATCGGATCCAAACCTTCTGCCACTTTTATCCCCTTCCAAACACCAGCCGACTTTAGCCTGTTAAAACTCCTTCCCATTGCCTCAACCATTAACTCAAAAAAAAATGGGGAAATTGGATCCCCCTACCTTAGACCATTCGTGGCACCAAAAAAACCACAAAGAGAGCCATTCACCACAATAGAAAACCGGGGTGATGAAATGCAACAAGATATTAATTCTATCCAATGTTTTGAAAAAAAAAAACCTATCCAATACTGTTAAAAGGAAATCCCACTGCACTCTATCATAGGCCTTACTAATATTGAGTTTAATTAGCATATCTTTCTTTTTCTCTGATGATATAGTATGAACAGCCCTAGCTATAGGAATGATGCTATCAATTATTTCTCTACCTGGCGTGAAGCCATTTTGCTCTTCTGAGATTAATTTTGTCAGAACCTTCTTCAAAAGATTCACCATGGCCTTTGCCATGATTTTATATAATGTGTTACAAAGCGAGATCGACCTATAATCTACAAAGGTTCTGCAAACTTTCTTCTTCGATATAATCACAATTGTTGTGTTCTTGATGTACTTAATGAACTTACATTGGTTCCTAAAATTTTCCACCAATTTCCACACATCCGCCCCTAGGAACTTGTAGCATTTATGGTAGAAATTGACCGGGAAACTGTCAGGACCAGGCGATTTGTCTAGGTTTAACCCAAAGGTAGCCTTTCAGATTTCTTCAAAAGAAAATGGTTCACAAAGCATTTTATTGTCATCTTCGTCAATCAATTTTGGAATACACGACAAGAAAGATTCATCCCTCTTTGAGATACCTCCCACATATTCACCCAACAATGACTTAAAATATTTTATCGCCTCTTTCTCTATTTGATCTCTTTCGTTAACCATAGACCCATCTACGCAGCAAATACTCTCCACCCGATTGATATTTCTCCCCCTAGCAAAAGCATGGAAAAATTTCAAGTTCAAATCTCCTTCTTTTAACCAGGATACTCTTGCTTTATCTAGCCAAATAAAGCTCTTCCCTGGAAAGCAATTCAGAATGTTTTTCCTTCAAGGATTTTTCTTTCACATATTCAACTTCTGACATACCATGCAACAACACATGTTCATTCAACACTTCCAATTCACTTTCCACTTTCTCCTTTTATGTGAAAATATTTCGAAAGATTTCCTTATTCCATGTTTTAAGCCTGTCTTTCAAGAATTGCAGCCTCTTAAAAGATTGGAAGTTGATAGTTCCTTTGATTTGCAAACTTTCCTTCCACCAGCCTTCCAACATCCCCAATAGATCTTGATCACACCACCACATTGTTTGAAATTTGAAGAAACTCTTGACTGATTCCACACTATCTTTTATCTCTAGCATAATAGGGTAATGATCTTATGCTGACACCAGAAAAATGCTTGATTCACACCTTGTGCCTTCGCCTAACCAACCTAGTCCCAATAAGAATTTGTCAAGCCTTTCAGAAATGTTTGTAAAACACCTTCTCCAATTTGTCCACGTATATTGCCCGTTCTTTGGAACACAATCTACAATCAAATTGCTTTCAACAAAATCTCTGAAATCTAACATCGCTTTGCTTATTTTTTTGGATCCTCCACTTTTTTCTTCTAAGTCAAGTATTGTGTTAAAATCTCCTCCAAGAATAACTCTGGAAGAGTCCAACTCAGCCAACTTTAAATAAATATTTTTCCACACTTCTGCCTTTTCCCTGACACTTATAGGTCCATATATGTTGAAAATAGGGAAAGACAAATCAGACAATTTTTCTTTGACCCAACCTTGACACCAATTATTTTGAACTTCCACCAATTCTATTTCAACCTTATTGATGGACCAAAGAAAGCCCAGCCCACCTATGGATCCAACAACACTATGAAATACACCCTTCCAATTCCTACAGTATTTTATGAATTTATCACCTTCTTCTACACTTATCTTAGTTTCTTGGAGCAAAACTATATCAGCCTGCAACCTTTCCAAATGGCCTTTAATTAAGCGCCTCTTGTCAGGGGCCAATAAGCCCCTGACATTCCAAGTTAGCACCTTCACTTCCCTCCAAGGGAACCTCTTGCTCCCTTGGATTTTAGAAATTCTTTAATACTTAAGAATCCTTTTTCACTGGCTTCTTCCTCCCGTTTTTGTTTATTTGATTTTCTGCCTTTCCCTTTCTTGGCCTTTCCCAAAAGAATTGTTGTAGATTGACTTATGCTTCTAGGATTTACTTCCCCCAACTCATCCCCCTCTGAGAGGTCTTCCTTTGATATAAAATCTTCTTGATCTTTTGATTCTCCCACTCCGAAGTTTGGGACAAAAATACCCTCTTCTTCCTCAATCCCTGCATTGAATCCTTCAATTTCCTTTACTTTAGAATTTGAAACTGACCCAACTTCTTTTGGAGATTTCCCAGTTTTTTTTCAGAGAAGCAATCTGAATTCCTTTCCTTCCATGTTAGGAGGAGGCATTCTTTTCCCTCCATCTTTACTCCCTTCCCCTCCTCTACCTTTTTCTTTAGTTGTGCCTTGGGTCTCCAAATCTAATTTTTAGATTGCTTCATCTTGGGCCTCCAATACTTATTCCTTCTTTATCTTTTGAAACACTTTTCAGCCCCATGATTATTCTTTCGGCATATCCTACAAAATGCCTTCTCTTCTTCAACTTCAAGCAACTGCTCCCATTGAACCCTATCAACAAGTAGTAGGATATTATTCAGGATTTACTACTGCTACCTGCATTCTCGCGTAGATGTAGGAATTTCCCTATGGTATTTCTTCATCTACTTCAATGAGTGTTCCAATAGAACGTCCTATTTTTTCAATGCTTTCCTCTGCCCAATACTCCAGAGGTAGATTGTACAATCTAACCCAGACCGGTTTGTCATAGGGCTCCAAAACCACAAGATTAAAAATTGCACACCATTTTTGCATATAAACTAGGGTTTCTTCCATTTTCCATAAACCCCCATGAAAAACTTTCTCTTTCCACTTCTGAAAGAAAAATAGCCACAAAAAATCCTTTTGGCATAAACTTCACTATCTCAACCGATTTCCAGTTGGTTACAATCCAGTCCTTTATCTTGCGCCTTTCATATCCTAGACCAATAATTCTACATATTATTGCCAGTTTATCGAGCATTTCCACATCCTCTGCTACCTCTTTGGAAATATCTATTGCCTGAAGATTTTTGTGCAAGGAATGTTCTCTATACCCGGACACAACCCTTGCTTTTTTCCTTTCTCCATCTTCACTGCCCTCCTCTACAAACCCTCTCACCACCATTTGTTCATTTTATTTTAAGTTTATTCTAAAATTTGTTTTTATTTATTTAAAAGTTGTTTTTTTAATGCAATGTTTATTTATTAAGGAGTTATTTTATTCACTTGAGAAGTAATTTACTAATGAAATAAGGAGTGGAATGTAATGATATATATGTGTAAATTTTGCTTTGCTAATTTGAAGTTAAATTTTTTATCTGCCTAGATTTTTTAATTGGCTAATTATACTTAAATATTGGATAGACAAGAGTTGAGTAAATATATAGATCTTAAATAATTAAGTAATTAACAAAACTAAAAAATATAGAAAACCAAACACAAATCAAAATTTAAACAATAGATAGATGTATAAAGACTATATATATATAATTAATTTTTTGTTATAATTTTAATAAACATATATTTCAAATTTCTTTTTATATTTAATAACAATTTATATTCAAATCCTTTAATAAATTATTTTAAAATTATTATTTTAAACAATGTCTCTTATTATTATTACAATAATCCATTACTTTTCAATTAAAGGAAAAACATATGCCTCTCTAAAAGAAATCTTATGGAATTATTAAAAACTGATGCAGAATTCTAACTGCCACCCTTTCACCATCAATTTAGACTAAAACAACAAAATCTTATAATAATTTATATTTGTGCATTGAGGAAGGCATTGCCAAAACCCTTTCTTTAAATTATATGCAACTACCTTTAAAAATTTACCATTTGACCTCATAAAACACAAATAATCTCCCACAACTTTATAATACCCACAACTTCCTATCCTAATGCAGTGAGGGAGAGTGTTTGGTGGCATCTTTGCAAACTCTCTCCACTTCCAAAGCAACTCATCTTTGTCATCCTCAAAAAACTCCAAGAGAACCAAATGCACTTCCTTATACCTTACTACCACTAGAACGGACAACCCATATACTCTAATTAATAATATATCCAAATTAGGATTTTTAAGAATGCAGGGTAATGCAGCTATTCTCACAGGCTTAATGGAAGCATCTCGAATGTTGTACTCCACAATAGTCCTAAGCATGTCTGCCTTAAAGTAAATAACGCCATTGAGCCAAACCATTGTACAAGGAAATATTAAAAACCTTGTTTCCTCTTAGAACTCAAACTTAATCCTCCATGAATTTTTAAAATGATGATACACTCCAATGGAGAAACTGTCAGTGTCATAATAGGATCCCAACCTGGCTTCCTCCTTGTACAATTCCGATTACGGTCCCAATCACATCATCTTCTATCTCTGCATAAACTTTTATAGGCGGATTGCAAACATAATAAAACTGTAGGGTTTTAAGTAAAAGCAGCCCCAGCTCTGCACTGGAAAACTCGTAAGGATCGATATATAGTTCGAGAGGAGTTGGGAGGAAGGAAAGAGAGATGGTCTTCCATTTTTGAGTTGAAAAACAGTAGGCCATACAATAGTCTTCAGCGCAGAGAAGCAGCCAAAATAGAATTCCATTCTTTGCAAACAAGGCGAGAGCGGGAGATTGATTGTAATGGAAGGTTTGCAAATATACATTTCTTTATATACCGAGGCAACTCATCAAGACTCCACTGCTCTCCCTCTCCTTCTCCTTTTCCTTCAATTCCACAGATAAATTCTCCCTCCATTATTTTCGCTTCCCACGCTTTCAAACTAGTTTCTTGTATGTTCTTTATTTTCTATCCACAATTACTCCCTCTTATATTTGCTTGACGTGAAGAGCTGCGGTTAAACGACATATGATTACGAACAGCCGACATAGAGAAGGTAGGAATAAAAACTAAAAATAGATAATCTAATTAACCTCGCCACATAGAAGGCAGCATAAAATCTAACTGTAGAAGATTGTGAAAGCCTGTTGAACATGCAGACCGTATGGGTAAAGGAGTGAATATGCCGTGAATCCTTAAGGCAAAGAGAAAATTAATGTGCAACAAGGAACCGTTCAAGGCTAATGATAGATGAAAGGGAAGAGAGACATGTAAGCCAGAGATATTTTAAAGCCAAAGTAGATTGAAAGATATATGGAGGCGCGCATATGGGGTATAGTTTAATATGATTGTAGATATCTACCAATGGGAACTCGATGGTGGAAGGTAGCGATAGAGGCAGTAAAAAATGCTAGGGCAAGAAGCTATTTGGAAAAGATAAGCAGAAGCAGACCACGTGGAGTAGAGTATGGCAAAGATAAGCAAAGTTAATTATTAATAAAGCATGGATTTGAGTATTAGCAGTGATGTTGGTGGAGAGGTAAATGAGTTCAATCTAGTGTGCATAGAGGCCGATGAAGAATGATTTCAAATTGCAGTTAAACAGGCACGAGTTGAGGACAGAATCAAATGAAAAGAAGAGGAAGTGGTATGAGATGAAGAGTGGTCGTCCTAATGTGGAGGCTTATGATTCTTATGCAAAGCCAGGAGGCGACAAAAGTGGAGGCTGGAAGTGTAATTCCAGAAAGAAGGTCAAGCTAAGTCTCTAAAGATGGAAGCCAGAGCATCAAGAGGGGAAAATGAAGAGTCGAAGTAGAAGAGTGAGGAAGACAAAGGAGTTGCCTGAACTTGTAACATTTTTCATGAAATCTGATATAATAAAGTTATTTGCTTATTTGCAAATTGGTGTGCAGTTGTAATCTGAGTTTTCGTTGAAATTTGTGTTTTCGTTTTCATCAATTTCTCCACTTAGTGAACATTGAGAAGGGAAAACTCACTTGAATATAACCAGAGAGAAGTTTACTCACATGAAATATACCTATACAATTTTTCCATGATCTTCTATAAGGCACTCGGGAATGGAGTGGTGTATCAATTCAATAAGGGCAAGAAAAATTTCTAGGGAGGTTGTGCAATTTCGGACAATGGTTAAGAAATACCATTTGAATGTGTGGATGTCGAATCTGCATTTTCTCAAAACAAAAAACTATTAGTAAACTTTAAGCAAATCAAATAAGACATCCCTATGGAATAATACATCAATGCTCCATAAATGCAAATGAAATAAACAACAAAACCAAGCAACAACATATAAAAACATGAAATGAATCATATCCCATAGTGGATTGGTGCTATTGTGGAAAATAGCCCTTTCCCAATTCTTTGCTAAGATAAGCTAAATGATATAATGTCAATGATGATGATGGAGTGATGGTGGAAAAAATTAGTTCTTTTGAAAAGAGTGACTTTGCAAGAGATTGTGGATGAGATACAAAGATTGTGGAGTTGTGGAGGATTTGATAAAAGATGAAGCTTTCATTTATAGATTATTTTGATGAGAGAAAAAGCCAAATGGATGAATGTAGGACAAAGAATAGACCAATGAAAAGAGGCCACTTGTCAACTTGCCATAGGTTGAGGGATGTGCAAGATTTGGGAAATGTGCCCAAGATAGGGAGTTTTCAAATTTGAATTTGATAGTTAATGCTGAGTTTGACTTGTGCAAGGGACATGTAAGAGTTTATTAATTGCTTTGTTGGATGTACATGTCCACTTGATTTTGAATTCAAACTTGAGGGAATATTCCTCAAAGATACCATGTTGAGTGAAAATGTTGATTTTAATAAATCAATAAATTGATTTATTTGTGCAAGTGGAAAAATCTAGATAATGTGATGGGTAGTTAGGTTAAGCTAATTAGGATTATATTAGCTTAATGATGATTATGATGATTTGACCCTTTTGACTTGAATATTTGATTTATTTAAATCAAAAGGGGAGAAATATGAATTTGGGATTTAATTAAATGAATGTTTAATTTATTTAATTAAAGGGATGATGCAAGATAAAGGTTAATTAATGAAGTGTTAGGATTTAATTGATTTATTTAAATGATGTAATGATGAAGTGGATTTATTTGATTTGAAGGATGACATGTCAGATTTGATTAAATGAAGATTATTTGATTAAACCATTGGATTGACATGTATGCATATTTTGTGTGTCTACATTTTGCCCCTTTTTGAAGCAATATACTTGTTGCATTGGTTCAAAGAATAAACTTGCCGCGATCGAA
Organism: Sequoia sempervirens; assembly: GCA_007258455.2. Taxonomy (NCBI): domain Eukaryota; kingdom Viridiplantae; phylum Streptophyta; class Pinopsida; order Cupressales; family Cupressaceae; genus Sequoia; species Sequoia sempervirens. Next base: position 62,221,119 of record VDFB02179234.1, read on the forward strand.
ATTAATTTTTTTTATGATTTTTTAAGTTGACCCAGCAGCAAGAAGTACACTAGTACAGTTCCCCCCTCAAGAGATCGAGTGAAACGATTCAATTTTGAGGGTCAATATCACGATAAAGAGGTTCAAAATGGATGGTTATGGATGATGATGCAAATAAGATTAAACAACTTAAATAATGATATGATGTAAGATGGATGAGATTGCTAATGCGATATGCTGTGATTATGCAATGGATGATTTATGAGATGCTTAGACTAACAGATCTAGATATTATGATGATAAAAATGCATGTGAGATGATGTGCAAAATGATGATGGTTTGTGGATGCAAGATGGATGCATGATGGATGAGTTGGAAATGTTATGTTAGCACAGAGATGAGATGATGACAAGAGGATCCAACAAGTCCATGATCTGAGGAGACTTTATTAGAGATGATGATGATTTTCTTATCAAGGATTGGTATTTTAAAAGGGCTACTTACCTTATGTTTGATTACATAGGTAGGTACGATGCATTAAGGTATAAAGAACCAAGATGGTGTTGTACTTAGTGCGATGGAATTTGGATCAACAAATAGATAGGAGTATTCTTGTTCACACTTGACATACAAAAACCTTGCTAGGATGTACCTAACAAAGCAAGTATTCACCAAGTTATTTTACAAGAACATCCAACAAGCACCTCAGTCAAAAGGATAATAATTGTTGCCCCATTCCTATCTCTCTAAATCCTTCATTCGGATATCATCGAGAGGTCCTTGGAATGAGCGCAATAAGATAAATCAAAAGAAAAGACCAAGTATGCAAATAAGTCAATGTTCTTTATACCTTCAGCCAAAGGGATTTGTTTTGATAGAATAAGAATCCAAGTGATATCCAAAATGATGCCCATTGTCAGAACGATATATCCTAGGAGATGCATTGTATAGGACGATGATGGTTTGATAAGTTGATTGATAGGATGTTGATATAAGGTCGATTGACATGTTTGCGGATGATCAAAATTTTGATTTTGCATTTAACAGTTTGTTGCTTCAATTTTGATTTTACATTTGAAGTTTGCTTTTCATGATTGTTGTGATTGTTTCTATTTGTTTTGCGAAAGGATGAAGGTGATGATTAGTTTATTATGGATGATTGATTATTGTGGGTGAAAGTGAAATGAGACAGATGGATTTTCTCAAATATTTTGGATATTTTTGACATTTTTGGAATGTTTTTGAGGCTTTTTTTTTAGTTTTTGGATTTTTCAAATGTTTTGATTTTTTTATTTGCTAATGTTTTTTTTATTTTGATATATTTTTTGAATGTTTTTGGATTTTGATGTCTCTGGGGCTGATCAAAGATTTAGCCTTGCCTACATTTAAGCTCAGAGACGACATAGTTTGGATACCATGTTTTTGATGTTTTCTGTTTTTGACTTGTTTTTGGATTTTGATATGTTTTGAATGTTTTTGGATTTTGATGTTTTGGATGTTTTTGGATTTTTGCATGATTTTGATGATTTGGATATGGACATGTGTGATGATGTCAGTGCTTTGCTTAGGATTTTTGTTGAAAACCAAGCTAAGGTTGACTGATTGAATCGATGGATTGATGATAACATTGTTGAAGATACACAACAATGTAAGGATTTGATTGATCAGGATTGATGATGATAACATTGTTGAAGATGCACAACAATGCAAGGATTGATTGGGATGGATTGATAATGATAACATTGTTGAGGATGCACAACAAATTTAAGGATAGTGTTAAGCAACACAAGGATTGGGATGGAATGATGATGATAACATTGTTGAGGATGCACAACAATGCAAGGATTGATTGATTAGGATGGTAATGGAGTGATTGGGTTTGATTGATCAAGATATTGAAGCTTGGTTTGGAACAAAAGTTGTTCGAATGATTTGACGTGATGTTTGAAGTGTAATTTAGATACAACTGATAGTGATTGTTTGGACTAATGTTCGATTGAAGATAACACTTGATAAGGAATGTTTGCTCATCAAAATGTGCCATGGGCTAGTGATTTAGATTTTGGATCACAAGTGCTTTGACCAATTTGGTTTCACATTTCCCAATGTTCAGATCACCACATAAGTTGGAGGATATAGACCAATATTTATTCCCAAAGCAAGATGTAAATATTTGCCCCCAGTTTCTAGCAATGTATGGAATGCCATGGATAGATACCTAGATAGGTGTATGGATGGATGGAATGGATTATCTTACGATAAGATAAGGTGTTTGTTTAAAATATGTTCATTTGGATAATTTTTCATGGCTCAAATAACATTTGATAGGATATGATCAGTGAAAAAGACCCATGTCAAGACATTTTCCATAAGCAAGCATAAAGTGTGCCCCAAACTTTCATCAAGATCAAGATGACTCAGACTATGGATGTAGATATTTGTGAATGGATTGGATAAATGGTTCATGGATGACTGGATTTATTATGGATAAGATGGATAAAATGTTGGATTTATTATGGATGGGATGAGATGCTTTCACCTGAAGTGGCGTACATAAATGCTTGATTCTACAGATGATGCCTATTTGCCAGGTTTTCATCATCATCTTTCCCCAAAGCACCGCCCATGCGGTTTTCACTAGAGGACAATTTTTTATCTTTACTATTTTCAATCCTTTTTCTAATTTTTTGGATTTTCATATTTTTTGATTTTTTTTGGTTTTTCAGAAATATCCATGCCAACCCACCTAGTGGTGTTGATGTAGATACTTCTATCATAATGTGCCATCGATATCCTGCTTGAAGAAGTTGCTTTGCTAAGATATGTGCACTTTAATGCAACTTTTGGGATTCTTGATTTGCTTAGTCGATACTGGAGTTAACTCTCTCTCTGTGCCTACATCGTGATAGAGTGCCTTCAGAATCCTTATGATGAAGGGTTGTTGCAAATACATGGTTAATGTGAGAACTGGATATCATGCGTGGAGGCGTGGATGGAGTGTGTTTAGGGATAAAAGATGGATTGGTTGACAGCTTGGAACCTTTGACTCTCCAAACATGGGAAGAAGAGCAACTGTGGGTGGATACAAAAGTGTGCATGGAATTAGGACCAACTACTTGATACACTTTGTACGTCACTTGAAAAGCTTTCTTTTTCTTTTGCGGACATCTTTGATGGATACTTTTCCGTTTTTAATTTTTCCCCATAGTTTCTTTGACTGATGGAGTTTGATAGGGATAATATTTCTTTGTATGTTTTGGTATCCATGTGTATTTGATTTATCCATTATGCTTCTTAACTTCCTTTACTCTGATAATATTCTTTGTACTTTGATTCAAATATTTCCTTTGATGTTGATCCCAATTCATGGATGGGTTGATGGGTGGATGAGGATTCATGGTGTGGCTGGTTGTAGTATTGGAAATAGTTTCACCATAAGAATTGTTTGTGCTTCCTATGTTGACATTTGCTTGAGATGAAGTTGCCCCCAGTATAGCAGTAATGATATCTTTGTTCCTTGATTCCGCATATTTTGAGATGTCTTGTTTAGTCAACATGCTATGAAAATTATCACTGTAGGTGACATTGTTTCAATTTGCTGCTCTGCTAACTCTGAATTATATTGTTCTGTCTGACTTGTTTCCTTGAGTGGATAATGTTGGATATCTTTATGCATGATGTCCTCAGTCTGGATTTTGGATATATTTGATCCTGATGTTGAGAACTCTATTTGATTGTACAAATCAATAACTTGCTCTTTTTGTGTAATACTATCAGGAGTAAAGGAATCTTGTTCTGAATGAAGATCATCTATGTGTCCATCCACAAAAAGCATCTTATGGGTAGATAAAGGAGTATGTGCTACATGGATATGATTATCTTGCATAGATAGGAGAGTTTCCATTAGATCATTGTAGTATCTTGAAGATACAAATTCTTGATCTTGAATGATTTCGGAGTTGCTTTCGACATGCTTTGGATCAAGTTCTTGACATGGATTAGTTTCAAAGGATGGATTGCTTACAAAGGGTTCTTGGATGTCGTCATTAGACATGATAAGTGGTTCAATATCCTCAAGTGTCGAGTTCAGGTTTCCTTCAGTATCTATAATCATGAGGTCAAAGGGAGTCAACATATCTTGAAAAAGACCATTGCTAGACTTTGGTGAAAGATGTTGATCATTCTTTGGAATAAATTCTTGATATATGTCCTCTAACTCATAAGGTGATGTGGAGAAATTTTCAACATGATAATAGGTCAACATATCATGCATTATGTCGATAGGATCAAATAATCCTAACACTCCTTGAAATAGATCACTAAAAAGTGGCTCTTGATGTATGGTGAGTTGATCATTGGATGGGGAAGAAAAATCCTCAATGTGCTCCTTAATTGAGAGATCTTGAACATTGTTTTCAACAATTGTGGTGAAGAAATTTTCAATTCCTTCAATCATGGGGTCAAGTGATGTTGACATTTCTTGAATTGGATCATTGTTGGTTGGTGGATTTTGATCATGATTGAAAAATGACTCTTGATATACGTTGATTTGATCATTGCATGAAGTAGAAATAGCTTCAAGGTGCTCAGTGATGGATTGATCTTGATCATTGTCCCCAATAGTTATCATTTTTCGTGTTTGTGCTTGTGTTTGTTAGGTAGCTTAAGAGGTTTGAGCAGCTTGAGAGGCTTTTTGCACTTGTTGAGCTCGTGTTGCTTGTTGCATGGCTATATATTATTGGATGGCCTTTTGGTAGGCCTAGTGAGCTTTTAGCGCAATGTTATATTGTCTTGCTGCATTCGGTTTTGGTGGTAGTGGTGGTGGATTTAGAATTGTGTTGGATGTAGTGACAAGTGGTTGAGATACACTTGGAGCGATTATGGTAGCGAGGGATTGAGATATGATAGGTGTGATAGGGGTGGTTGGAGTGATTGAGGTGATAGGAATAGTTGGAATGACCGAGGTGATAGGCCCTTGGGAGACCCTATTTTGATTTGTTGGGATCAACATTGTTGCTTGATTGAATACCATCTGTTGGTGTGATGTCGATGGTATATTCAAAGGTTTTGATGTGATGGCGTGATTGGTGTTAGGTCGATTGATTTGGATGGGGTCATTGGTGCTAGCTAGAGGGGGAAGCCCTAAACCAAGGAATGATGCTGATATGGGTAATGGTGGTGGAGATGTCTCTTGGTGCAATGAATCGACTATTTTGGTAAGTGTAGTAATTTGATCTCGCCAAATTTGATCTTGATTTCGATCTTGACTCCCTTGACATAGTTGATTTGGATTTTGTTTAAGTAGATTTGGAGTGTGTACTTGTGTCTGATTTTGAATGGGATCATGGACAAATTGATTTCGAACAATGTTCTAATTTGGGATGATGTTCAAATTTGGCATGATAGGTTGAAATTGAACATTGTTGATGTTGGGAATCACATTGCCTTGACTTGGAGTCGTTAACATCTTTTTTGGACTTTGAACAACATTTGTGTGATTCAAAAACATATTTATCCCAAAGTTTTCTATATTCATGTTTCAAAAACTTGTACTTGGTACATTCTCATTTGGCTTGTAGCAATTTGGTGGGATGACATTGTTCATTTGAAGGCTCATGCTTTGATTGTTTGGTTGAAAGACTTGTAGGTTTGGATTTAGATATACAATTGGGAAATGTGTTCCAATATTTTATTTGGGCATACTCACACTTGTTGTTGCATTGACATTTGTAGAAGGTAATGATCCCATGTATGGATTGTATAGATGTGAGTGTTGATACTCAATCGGCGTTGTAAGGCTTTGATAGCTTAGTTGACTTGGATTACTCATGATGTATGGATCAAGTTTATATTCCATTTTTCTCTTGTGTTTGACCTTGTTCCAAAAGTGACCTCTAAGGTTCTTAGGACTAATGACGAGATGAAGGATGAAAAAAGGGGTAAATGATATGATTGTTGAATGTTTAGGTACTTTGGATTAATGCTAGACTTAGGGTTTGATTTTGATTGGTTTGATTTGGATAATTAACTTATAAACCCTAATATGTTGGATGTGATCTTAGAATGAACTTGTTCAAAGGATTGCTAATTCAATTAAATGTATGAGAAAGGATGCATTCCCCTACACCTAACTAAACAAGGTGATTTTGATTTTGATGATCTACCCAAGTCTCAGAATGATGTTTCCAAAGATCTAAAGTTGTTTGGTGGGATGGACTTTGATTGCTGTTTGGGCTGGATGAAGTGTTTGATTTGATCCTAAATGAACCTAGGAAGGACTTTTTTTACTAGACCAAGATAGTGAATAACATGCTTTTTTCTCTAAGAGTAATTCAAAATCAAAAAGACCAATGTTTGCTCGAAAGATGATAAAAAGATAAACAAGCACATGTGTGGGGTCCAATTAATTCAATATTTTCTTAATGTATTCTTTTTATCACAAACACTTCTTGATTAGGTTTTCAACTGAATGTTTAATGTCCTAATTTTCTTTCATCCCACAAAATGCATTATGTGGAAATCAAGGAAATCAAAGCAAAGGTTTCCTAATGTTGACCTTAGTAGAAGCAAATTGAGATGAAATCCAAATGCTTAGAAGCCTCTAAGGATACGAATCCCAAGGGAAAGTAATAACATGTGAATTTGTTCAAGGATATTTACATCTCCTAAAGGGTTTGAGATTTGATGCTCATGTTGAATGTTGTTTTTCCAATGTTTTCAATCAAAGCACTGTGTTTTCAAACTGACTCACAAGCAATTTAACACCCTAGCTTAATTGGTACATTTTTATTAGTGGGCTTGCCTCATGCCCTTCATAGAAGAGATGATTTTACATGCAATCAAGGAAAAAATATAAAGGTATGTTAAAAATGAAGTCTTAACCTCTATATTTTAACCAAGATTGGACATGGCAAGTAACTTCTTGGAATCTAAGTTCTAATGCACCACTTTGATAAACTCAGTGAATGGGTTAATAGGCCACTACAAACAAGGGTTTTATTTCAGACCTTCCATTCATGGAGATTAAACCATACGGTGAGAGTCCCTTTTCGGATCCATCTTGTTAGAGCCAACCGCGTGATACTGGCGTTTACTCCAATACCCACATTTATATCCTGGTTGGAAATACTCTTGGCTTTAGAGTGTTACCAGTTGAGTCGTTCCCTTGGGTGAGTACATTTTCCCTAAGGTAGGCCCTCTAAGATAGACAAAAGCGAATAAACTTATTCATAGTTTGATCAACCCTTATTTAGAAACAAAGGGAGAACACATGTAATAAATTCATTCACACTTGCACAAGATTTTGTTCAATTTTAGACCCAAAAATGAAGTGTGGAGGTGATTGCTTTGTCTTAACCTAAAATCATGAAAAAGGCCTTTTGATTCTCAAGATCACTATAAAGTGCGAGAGAAGCGCATACGTCCTTTTTCAATGAATTTAGTTTAAGTAAGCTCTCACAAAAGACTGTGGCACATGTTCATTTTAAATCCACAACACAATGGTTTTGATTCATTTTAAAGCACCGAAATGATGTGTGAAGTTTGATTGTTTGATTTTAGCCCCAAAAAATAGTCTCTAGTATGTTTGTATGTTCAATTTTAGCAAACTTTGAAGAAATCAAATCAATGCTTGGCTTTAAATCCAAATTGATCTAGTTGGCCTAAAATTTAAAATAAAACCCAAAATGAAATCCCTAAGCATTTAAAAATGCTTTTTTCAAGTTCATGTTAAGTGCTTAAGTTTCTTCAACTCCAAAAATCTTCAAAGATTGCCTCCAATGTTTTAATGTTGCAAGTTTCATGTGCAAACAAAATTCCTCCCTGCAAGATAAGAAAGATAGTTATGTGATGATTAAGTTACTTAATTTGTTTTAAACATTAATTCCAAACAATAAAATATTTTCCAACAAAAATATTAATGCTTTTGAATACTTATTATAATAGATGAAGCATCAATATAGGTACCCTGCACTTATTAATTCTAAGTGTATGATTTTGCAACCATAAAGGAAAATGTTAACTCATGCATTTATAAACAAAGCCTAATGAACAAAAAAAAAGTAGCTTTCAAATAAATTAGCCACATACCCATTGATCTTTCATCCAAGATAAATACCCTTGATGTTTTGGACTGATAGTTAATTCTTTGACAAAATCATGGACAGTTATTAATTAATCAAAGATATCCAAGCTAGTTTTGTATTGGAAACTTGTAACCAGTTGGTGCATAGCACAACACTCAAATAAGGTAGGTATATCTTGATTATTTCGATTGAAACAATAGTGGTAGGTGGATTATTTCGATTGAAACAATCGTCCAATACTTGGACTGTTAGAAACCTCAGCTATTTGGTAAAGAGAATTGGTGAAGTCAAACCCTCAAGCCATGAACCTTCTTACATGCATTCAAATCATGTTAAGTTTGAACCACCAAAGTTATGAGTTCCTGGCCTAGTGGGAATGTCTTACTATGACGTGTGATCCTTTAGTAAGTAATATCATCGCTATGAGTGCAAAAAAACATTGTTATTGCTGTGAACAAAATAAAAGGCTTGAATGGAAGGCACTAATAAACAAACAAACAAAACACAGCTTAAGAAGATTTGAAGAAATGTCCCTTCGAGCTGCACGTCCACTCAAATTTAATGTCAGTCACCTAAATCTTCTATTAAAAACAAAACACAGCTTAAGAAGATTTGAAGAAATGTCCCTTCGAGCAGCTGCACGTCCACTCAAATTTAATGTCAGTCACCTAAATCTTCTATTAAAGGCTCACCGACTGCTATAAAGGCAAAGCTTCAAGAAATAGATCAACACAAGCTAAGCCAAAGACAAGCAGATATTAAAGGAAAAGTGTGATTAGGTGGATGCTCATCCAATACTATCAACACTTACATGCACTTCAATGCTACCAGCAAACAAAATAGATATCATGATGGTGCAATCTATATAAAATATGGAAAGTAAGTCAAACTCTAATAGTGTAGCTCACAAGACATAGAGATATAAAACATCGCACTAACGCCAATCAATGCAAATATAAGTACTAGTTAAATGCATATGAAAGCTATTGCAACACTTGCTTTTAATGTGTGTATTAGCGAATTCAAAATGCTCAGTAGGCTAATGATAAGTTTCAAGTGCCTAACAAGCTAGGACTGAAGATCTGCAAACATAATCTTCCCAGCTAGGACAGAAGATCTGTGGCATTTATTATTGAATTGACCTTCATAGGCACCCACATACTCTACTACTGCTATTTTGTGATAGAGGGATAGCATCGTTCTGGCTAAGAACAACCCAAACATGACTGCAGAAATTACGTGGTTCCTAACATGCCTACCGTGCAATAGACCCACATGAATATCACACCTCTGGAAGCCCACGAAGCACTCACCCACTGCTACTTAGGAAAATAGGTAAAAGAAAGGCGAGATCAAAAGTGCAAAAATTTATGATGCCTTGTATGAAGAGAAGAGGTTGGAGGATATTGGAATGTAGGTTCTCAATTAAAAACCAAGTCTGTGAATCCGCCTTCAGAGACTATTCCACAATTCCATGACATAGAACACCTCTAACTTCATTTTTGAAGGCTTGTGATGTGATTGTTGTCTTTCAAAGGTATTTGTGGCATCATTTTGTCATGACAGACTATCATTGCTATGCATCTATGGTGTTGTGTTCCTCTCATGCATTTTGGTATGTAGCTATAACATCTTTGAAAAGCAATTAAGAATAGAATGTTACAACAAGAGGAAAGAACAAATTGCAAGAGGCTTTAAAAAATTTCAAGCAAATGTAGTTGATAGGTTAAAAGGAAAATTCCCCAACTCTTTTCACATCCTCCCTCCCTGGTAGATGCACATGCAACACATAGAAGCATAGATCAAGTCACATGAACAGTTTGACAAGAATACAATAGGCGATGTGTATGCAACATGTGGAAGCATAGACAAGTCACATGAACAGTTTGACAGGATGCAATGCATGAAGGCATAAACAAGTCGCATGAACTATTTGACAAAATGGTTCACATGAATGTGGTTGCAGGGAATGAAGCTACTATAGGATATGCACAAAATAGATTTAAAATGCTTTAGAAACTTTCAAGTTGATGCGATTAACTGGTGTAAAGCTAAGTTCCACAACCTATGCGCAAATCCTTCCTAGCATGTCGATGCATACAAAAGTAGCTGAAGAATACGCAAATCAGCTTTTCACATATACTTTCTTCATCTCTATCCAAGAATTAGTAAGTTGATATTTTTAACATAAATAGGTTGTTGAGGGACTAGAGAATGAAAGGAAAGCATAATAATATCAACATTAATGAATACAAAAAATCTATCTATGCTCCTCTACCATGTTTAATTAGGATTAAGGATAACTGGGCACATGACTCACAAGTTGCTAAAATAAAAATAAAAACACTGTCAAATTAGCTGCAAAGGTAATATTATGTAGCCACTTTAAGCATTTTAAGAAAAAATATCAGTTGCTTCTATTGGTTGTACGAAAGAGAAGTTGATTATGAATTCCATTGTGCCAAACTCATCAAATAATGAATGGTTCATACTCATTCCCAGCACTATGCTACCACATTTGATTGTAGTTACGTTATATATTTTTTGTGACCAAGGCATTTAACTGTTTGACAAAATGCTTCAAAAGGATGCAATGTTGCAGAATCTTCACGAGGTTGGGGAAAGCTAAAATATTGGCAAAGACAACAATGTGAATTAGGAGGATTGGTAGCCTTGACCTCAACCTTCAATGTCGATAGCTAGTACGACAACTTGCAACAAAGACTGCTATCATTGATTTGAAAGGCCTGCAACAGATATTAAACCTCAATTGTTCTTCATGGTAATCTCTCTTCAGACTTTTTATTACTACTTTTGAAAGCCATAGTAATCTCTCCTGGCATTTGCTTGTAAACAAATAATTAGAAATACAATAATTTGATATTTCAAACTACCATTGTTAAAGCGAACTTTAGATTTGTTGCAAAGAAAAAGAAAAAAGATATGAACCAAACTTCAAAAAAAATGTGACTAAAGTGGTGCAAGAGGGAAAGCTGGGGTTGATTTCTACAAGGGACATTAAGAACCAAAACTCTCCCTACAGATAAAATAATGACCCGTACTAGAAAATGCCTCAGAGTGACCTCTTGAAGGAGAGACCTACAACAAAGCACTATGGCCTCCTATGGCAACGTCGACCAGACAATGCAAAACAATGAACTGAAGGTCTTATGGAAATAACTGTAAGGCAAGAAAATTTAGAGAAAATCAATAAAGCCATGGACAAGGGTGTGACTATGAGACTAAATGACGACAATAGCTTGGTTACATGAAAACATCAGGAGCTTCTCGAGTGGTATTAATAGCATGATAAAATATAATCATAGACAAAAGGCGCAAGAAATCAAAACCTATTGAATATTTCTGATCATGCTATATTTGAGGAACAACAACTTCAAGACACAATTGGAATCTTAAAATAGATATTGACATACAATCTTATCAAGAAAGAGATACATCCTTAGTTCTGAACAAATCTAAAAGCAAGTAGTCTACTAACAAATGTAAGCTACAAATTATAGATAGATGTAAATTGCCCCATTGTGGGCACCATAATGTGGATGTCGAATCTACATTTTATCAAAACAAACAACTATTAGTAAACTTTAAGAAAATCAAATAAGACATCCCTATGGAATAATACATCAATGCTTCATAAATGCAAATGAAATAAACAATAAAACCAAGCAACAACATATGAAAACATGAAATGAATCCTATCCCATAGTGGATTGGTGCTATTGTGGAAAATATCCCTTTCCCAATCCTTTGCTAAGATAAGCTAAATGATATAATTCAAATGATGATGATGGAGTGATGGTGGGAAAAATCAGTTCTCTTGAAGAGAGTGACTTTGCAAGATATTGTGGATAAGATACAAAGATTGTGGAGTTGTGGAGGATTTGATCAAAGATGAAGCTTTCATTTATAGATTATTTTGATGAGAGAAAAATCCAAATGGATGAATGTGGGACAAAGAATATACCAATGAAAAGAGGCCACTTGTCAACTTGCCATAGGTTGAGGGATGTGCAAGATTTGGGAAATGTGCCCAAGAGAGGGAGTTTTCAAATTTGAATTTGATAGTTCATGTTGAGTTTGACTTGTGTAAGGGACATGTAAGAGCTTATTAATTTCTTTGTTGGATGTACATGTCCACTTGATTTTGAATTCAAACTTGAGGGAATATTCCTCAAAGATTCCATGTTGAGTGAAAATGATGATTTTAATAAATCAATAAATTGATTTATTTGTGCAAGTGGCAAAATCTAGAGAATGTGATGGGTAGTTAGGTTAGGCTAATTAGGATTAGATTAGCTTGATGATGATTAGGATGATTTGGCCTCTTTGACTTGAATATTTGATTTATTTAAATCAAAAGGGGAGAAATATGAATTTGGGATTTAATTAAATGAATGTTTGATTTATTTAATTAAAGGGATGATGCAAGCTAAAGGTTAATTAATGAAGTGTTAGGATTTAATTGATTTATTTAAATGATGTAATGATGAAGTGGATTTATTTAATTTGAAGGATGACATGTTAGATTTGATTAAATGAAGATTATTTGATTAAACCATTGAATTGACATGTATGCATATTTTGCATGTCTACAAAATGTTAACGATAATAAGAAATATAATTAGATATGAAGCGTTTATTCAATTTGGAGGAGACCTTACAAAGACATCTCAACTAAAATCAATTTATTGTAGACATAAAGTTGACTAATTAGCCGCTACTAAAGATAACCTTCAATTCTCTAAGCAGAATTTTAAATATTGTATTTAAGAAAGAATGAAACATACTAACTAAAGTTTCTAAATTTATTTAATCTAGGAGCAATAAATATTAATTTTTTATTTATAAATTTCATAGAATTATCATAATCATGGGCATGGAAAAATTTTAGACAAAAATATATTATTGATCAAAAGATACAAAATAGCCACCTTTTTTAGATAAGCATAAGAAACTTAAAAAATAAATATTTTACAAAGATTATAAGAACATAGTCATGAAAAATATTAAAAAAATATATACACTTGATCTTGATTTTTATAACTTCAAAACTATATTTCAAAGGTGCAACTTTCTAGATCAGCTACTAAGTGAGGCTATAGTTGTGCCTCTATTTTGTTGTAGTTAGGTTGAGTGCTTTCTCTAAGCAATGCACTTCAACCAAATGAGTTCCTTTGTTGATTGCACCAAATCCCCTCTTTGCCACTTTTGACTCCTTGTTTTGCTTCTAGTCTAGTATTGCAACACCTTACTATTGAGCCTTGAGATAGTTTTGACAAATAATATGTATAAATTTAGAATGGTGTTGTCATAGGTTGTTTCCAGCCTGCACACAATTTACTAGCTCTTTGAGATTGACAACTCTCTCATGTGTTTGAGAAATCTTATGGAATAAAATTTCACAATTCTAAGTGCCAAAATTCTTGACAAATCCACACAATGGGATGCCACACTCAATGGCATGCAATTTTTCCTCCCCATAATGGGACCTCTCTCAAACAACCAAGACAAATTCTTCCTCACAAGCTTGCTAATGGATAGGCTCTAATGCTATTTTATGATGATATTCATGCCTTGAGAAAGTTTTAACAAACAATAAGTTCTTCTTAACTCACTCAACACACATGGAAAACATACTGTCATGCTACCATGAAGGATCCTATTGGAAAGGAGGATTACCATAACTTTGACTACCATGGTAGCAACAATTACTACCATAGAATAATTGAATGATTGTTTTTGTGAGGAAATTTTGGGGAATTAGATTGAGGGAATTGTGCAAAACTCTATAAATAAAAAAGGGTAATCATATCATCCCTAGTGCTAGACACATATCACACCACCAGTCCCCATGCACATCAAATCTTCACTCCATGGGTCACAATTCAATATTTATGTGGAATACTTGGATATATTTGAACATCAAGTTTGATGGAATAAGTGGCTAGTTTGCTAGCATTGATGGAGAATGAAATTCAATGCAAGATTGTTGACATTCATTTACTATTAATCCTGACTAGATGAGGGTTCTGCTTGACTGTTTAAAGAGGTATAAACTAGGAATGGTACTTTGAATAACCATCCTTAAGTTAGAGGATATGTATTCCATTTAATTTATATAGGAAAGTTTTGTGTTCATCATTCTAGAAATATACACCTATTTGTGGAGTGTGAACTACCTTTAATTAGTTTTGGAATGAAGGTTCAACCAGTTGTGTTCATCATTTTGGAAATATACACCTTGGGTGTATGAGTCCCATTTGGCCCCTTTTTAGGGTTTGAGAAGAAAAATTCAAGTTTTAATTCAAATTTCACAAATGTCATCATTTGGTATATAATAAATGGTAAATTGGATGAGATTACTATAAAAATAAGGTTTTGAATCATTATTTGAGCTAAGAAATCCTAGAACTTTCAAGCAAGATCCTTTAGGAGAGATTTTCAAGTAGTCAAGAGCAAGGAGAAAATAAAGTTGAAGTCTTCTAGCAGCATTGTAGTGTTTTTGTAGGCCTTCAAACTCACTTTCAATTCAAGATCTAGCATTCTCAAGGATTGATGATGGTTGCCTATAGAGAATCATGATGGGTTCTAGGTTGGGGAGGTGCAACTAGCCATTGAACCAATCCTAATTACTTGTCTTCTAAGTGATTCCATCTTCCATTATCATTCTACTTTCTACATAAAGGAAGGTACATATATTAGTTTGGCTTATTAGGGTGATTAGAGATCTCCCAAAGTGAGTCATCATCTTTATGTTTCATTTGCACATCCTATTCTAGCACATTAGGATAGGGTTTCATTGTATTTTAGATTTCTTAATCTTAGATGCACTTAAGATTAGGAATTTTATACACATTTACTTTCAAGATCTATTATTTCTATCAAGGTTTAATTACCAAACTAGGGGTTTGACCAAGGAAAACCACCCATAAGAAAATCAAGACAATATTTTATTTTGCAAAGTTTTAGCAAGTTCAGATCTAGAAACGAATTTTAGAAAGCATAGAAAAAAGTGCAAAGATAGGAGAACATATTTAGATCCTTATTTTCTAGAAAATTAGAATGGGACTAAATTTCCACTCTTTGGTGTATGAGTCCTAGTATAGCACTTTTACCAGGTTTTAGTATATTTAAACTTGTCACTTTAAGATTCCAGTTTCTACCCAAAAGCCCTAAACTAGGACTAAATCACCCTATCTAGCATATGGGTCCCAGTACAATTCAGAAACAACAAAATTTAAGGTTTTCATATCTTTCTTATTCATCTCCAATCCTCTTGATTCCTTTCTATATATTTCTATTTATCAATTTGATTTCAAGTTTTATTTTCTGTCATATTGTTTTTCATATTGCTTTTATCTCTTTCTTTCTAAGTACTTGATTAGTGGTGAACCCCCTTTCTTTAATCACACCCAAGGAGACCTTGTAGCAATCTCTTTCTCTCAATTGAATCAATAGTTTGAGACCTCTAGGGTTTCCTTGAATGAACTAAGAGTGAAATAGGATTGATCCCTTTCCCTTTATTTTGTGTTCCATCTCCTAAAAGGTCGACCACACCCTATTTCATGTGTTTATTTTGGTGAAACTAACCTTTGGACACCTTATTTCTGATTTTGAGTGTATCAAAGTCCTACATAAAGCTTACATTAGCTTTACATTAGTTCTTACATTAGTTAATTTTCATTTAGGGCTTCTAAATCTTACATTAGTGAAAGCGCATATAGGTTGCATTTTTGCATCTTGCATCATTGAATTTCATTTGAAATATTTAATTTCACATATTCAAGACAACATACAAGTTATAAACCCTAAAATCAACTTATAATTTGCTTAATTTAGTATCAAAACCCTAATCTAGAACTCATTTTCCCCTCTGGGAAATTTAGTGCCGATACTGATTATTTTACCCAATTTCTAGGAATTATGTGTTGATTGTTTTTCAACATTTGTACCCTTCAAAAACCCTAATTAGGACTCATACGCCCCTTTGGGTGATTTAGTCCTGTATCAAACCTGAATCTACATTTTACGACATTAAAAAATTCATTCCTATGTTTCAGTCTACTATTATTAGATATCTATTTTAGTTTACTGAGTTTCTATTTCATTCTTTTCATTAGATCTAGCTTAATTTGGTTTCATTTCAATTGTGGATAGAATTAGATTATTTCACTTTTATTTCTAGCATTAGTTCATAGTTTGATAAGATTGGATTACACTTGGTATTCATTAGAAAACAAAACCAAAACACCTATAAACCAATGGACCCCTTAGAGAAAGCATAGTTATTTGAGTATGTAAAATCTCCTTTTCCAAGTTAACACAACCCTCAAGCCTTGTAGTACTGATGAATTTGACATGTTAGATGAAGCCCTTAAGGATTTCATCTAGTAAGGTTCATCCACTAAGGCTTGTTACAAAAAAAAAAACAAAGAGAAATTAATGTGATTCAACCTCAACTCATCCTATATCCAAACTCAAAACAAACCTATTTTCATCCTTGAACCACCCAAGAATAATGCTTCATAGAAATCAAGTTCTAATACCATGGCTCATACATATAACACTATAAACAATCCACAATCAAGAAAAACAACTTGAACATCCTTACCTTTTCCTCAACCCATCTTGCCTAGTGCTCCTCATTTTCCTTCACATAGTGGGAAGGAGTATGATCATGTTGAACAACAAAAGAATACTCTCACAAAGATATCCCCATTCAGACCTAATTCAAAATTCACCCAATTATCATACTATGCTTTAAACAGCCTTGCAACAAGTTGTGGTTCCCTCTAGCATAAATGCATGTGATTTAGTAGCTCTAATTCAAGGAATGAATATAGTTAACATAGACATTACTTTTCATCAACATGAGCTACCTCCCTTGGAGATGAGAAATAAAAATGATTCCTTCATGATAATAGTTATCTTCAATAGGATAGGAATAAAGTGAACCCTTGGTGATAATGGTGTATCCCTTAATGTGTGTAGTGTGACCCCTTTGGATGGACTTGGCATGGATAAATCAAAAATTCAACCTCATTCCTTATCAATTCGAGGATTTGAAAATGTAGGAAAGAAACCACTTGGTGTGATTATTTTTCCCATTATAGTTGGAAAGGCTACATTACAAACTCTTTTTGATGTTATGCCTCATGATCTTTCATACAATATTATTTTAGAAAGACCTTGGATTCATGAGATGTATGTAGTGCCTTCGATTCTTCATTGTATCGTGTAGTATATCTATAACAATGAAGTATACCAAATTGAAGTAGATCTTGAGCATGAAAGTTTCTTACAAGTTGAAAAAGGAACAAGTCCTCTAAACACATTAACTCCAACTTCAAAGATAAAACCTATGAAAGAAGAAAAACAAGATATGGAAAAAGTGTCAAAGTTATTGGAAGATGATTGGGTTCTTTAGAATTCACTCCAAAATTTATGGGAGAATGAAAAAATACAACAAAAGAAACTGAAAACAAAAGTAACCAATGGTAATGTCAACATAGAATTCAGAAGAAAACTCGCAAGCATCTACATCATCTACTCTAAAAAAAGACACAAGCTATACAACAAACTTTCACAAGATAGACTATCAACAACCACCAAACCTAAAAGAAATGGAGAAACTTTATGGAAGAGGTTATGAGCTTATGAAACAACTTGGTTATAGTGGAAAAGGATGTGGAAGGAAAGAACAAGGCATTTGTGTTCCTATAGAACATAACACACAATAAACAAAATTTTGTTTGGGATATTTTCCTTCTAAGATAACACAAGCAATGAAAAGACCCTCGTTAAACATCAACATGCGATTTTTATGTTAGTTATATATATATATATAACATAAAAATCACATGTATATTAAATCAAAATTGAAATACCAAATGAAATAGCATGCAACACACAATATATAAGCCACAATACTTAGTACTATGGGGGGTATGCAGCCCCCATAGGTTGTGACCAACATCCTTGGCTATCGTGTACAACCTTGGCTACTGTAGGCAACCCGTGGCAGCTATGTACAGTTACCCATAGGGGCCATGGGGGTACAGCCTTGGCTAACCCCCACCCCCCATAATTTTTATTTTATTTTATTTTATAATTTTATTTTATTTATTTTTATTTAAAAACAATTTCGTTTTCAGACAAAAAAAAAGTATGGATTTCGAAAATCCAATTTATTTTGATAACATATTTCATTCTACATACAATTTCAAAATTTGAAAAAATATATTTTTTTTATAAAAAGAGCAGTAAGTATATATATATATATATATCCATACCTATACATCAAGAGATTCAAAATGATCAATATTAAACAAATAGATTTTTCAATAGACCCAATATAAATCTGAGCATGTAAATTCAACCCACAATAAAATGATCTTCACTTCCAAAGCAATATTTTCCTAACTCAATTTTATTGAAGAAATCGAAAGGTTTAACTATAATTTTCAAATAGATAAATTCAAAGATTTAACAACAAATTTTTTTTATCAGAGAAAGCCTCTTTCAAAATGTAGAGTATTTAACTTTAAAACATGGCAGGTAATATTTTGTTTATAGAAACAAAAAAGTAGAAAAACAATAAGTTTAAGGGAACTTGGAGTCCTTCGTTCAATGTAGAATCCCCTCTATAGCTTTTTCTCAATTTCCTACCTTCAGCTCTCTTCTCAATTAGTCTTTTCTTCAGAACAATTCTTTTCTTATAGAACAACTTTCACCAAGAAGCACAAAACAAAAACCTATCTTTTCTTTGCTCTATCAGACCAAAAACCAGAAAAAACCCTTATGTGTCTAAAAAAATATTTTCCCAATAAAAATAAATAATAATCAATAAAACTCGCTTCTTTTTTCTTCAAAAATCCTCTTCAATCATTGGTTTGTTTCCTGCTTTTTAAAAGCACACACTTATCTCACAATTTTAATTAAAAATTAATTATATTCTCAAGATATTCTCTACATATTTTTCTAATTTAATATTAGGAAAAAGATAATATATAATTATCATCATCATTTCTAACTTAAATTAATTTCTTACACTTTTAATTTATTAACTAACATTTAAATTTACAATATATTTTAAATTCAACATTTAACTAACTTACAATTAATTAAACCAACAAGACAACATTAATTAATCTTATAAAATAAGATTAATTAAATTACCACTAACCATAATTAAAATAATTAATCAACAATCAAACTACACAATGACAAGGACAAAACCTCAATCATGACACAACAAACTCACAACGGGATGACGGACTTGGGATGGGGACACTTTCTAATCAACTCCCTTCTTCAACATTGTACCCATTGGGTTAATTTAATTCTCACCCTGTCCTATCGAAACAGGTGGAATCAAGACTTAATACCTGCAATTCCTACATACCAATAAATATCAAGTAACATATGTATATAATCAAAGCATCATATCATGAGAAGGAATTGCAGTGTAGTAGGCAACTTGTAAATGAGTGGTGCTACCCTGTCCTCACACCAAAGCTATACTAACAAATACAACATTAGATGTAAAGTAACATTGCTAACTAACTAATCACATCATAAACTAATTACTAAACCACTACATCACAATGTATTATTGAAACCAAATTAAACAATAAGTAATAACAATCACAGTCTCAAAGTATCAATCAAAACCACATAAGTATCAAGTCCAAACAACATGAGGGGTATTACAAATACAATTAACATACCAATAGATATCACTAACAAGGAGAAAGTGATTAAGATAGGAAAGTTCCTTGACAAAGATGAATAGGAATACCATGTAATTTTACTTCATGAATTTCCAAAAAAAATTGCTTGGACTTATGTGGACATGCTAGGAATTGATGCTAGGATAGTGACACACAACATAGTCCTTGCAAAAAATGCTAAACTAGTTAGAAAAAAGATACAAAAGATGAATCCTAAGATAGCCTTAAAGACAACATACCAACTTTGAAGGTGAAGAAAGTCCTTACCAAAACACCAAGGGCCTTCCTGAAAAAATGCAAGTGTACTCCAAGCAATGAAAGGAGAAAAGAAAGAACCCATTCATCAAGGCCATTATGCAAAGATCAAGAATAGACAATGCTTTGAAGCTCGCCCATGAATAACAAAAATACTTAGTCTAAAGCCATAAAATCTACCAATAAGTTCTACTTCCAAACCAACCAAATTTATATCAATCCACATATCAAGAATAGTGAGAGGAGCAAGAGGAGCACTAGCAACTCTGATCACATCCTAGCTAGAAGAGGCCTTAGAAGAAACCCCACCAAAAACAAAGCTTCCACATGGAGGAGGATACTCAGGCTCCACAAAATGGGGAATCCACTCAACAAAATCCCATTGCAACCCACAATAGGGAGAACCAAGGGTTGAGCCACCCTAAAGAGAGAGGGAATACTCAAACACTTCTATCAAAAAAATTGTGGTAGGGGAAGGAAGAAAAAGTAGTTCAAGAAAATCTAGAGGTAGAGGCGGGGGTCTTGGGAGGGGGTAGTGGAAATCCCCTCTTAAGAGAAAATCCATTGAAAACTAGCTTGAAAAAATCCTTGCCAACTCAGCCCCTATGGAGAAGGAACGAATCCTCTTTATGATCCAACATATTGTTGTTCCCCACAAAAAAGAGGGGATCAACACTTAGCTTCGCTACTAATTAGGCCTCCAAGAGAATGTCAAGGGGGAGCTCATCATCATATTTATGTACTCAAAAATATTGAAAGAACCCTTAAACACAAAATTCAGATCATTGATAGAAATAGATCTGCCACCAAAAAATCCAAGAGATTCAACTAGAGAAACCAAATCTATAGAAATGTTGCCATCCTCACCCTCTTCTTCAACAAATAAACCATCACCATCACCATCATATGCACTACCTTTTTCATTGCTATAATCTAAAGCCATTGCTACAAGGGACTTCTTTGTCAGAGCTAGGGTTTGGGGGCTCCTCATTGCTACCAAGTTCAATTAGGATGAGGGTATGTGCAAGATCATGATGGGCCAAAAAGTGGCAATATGATGGGTCTGTGGTTAACAACTTTTTTTTCCCAAAATTAATGAAATGAAAAGGGTTTTGAAAGGAGATTCTTAGCTTTCCACTAATATAAATTATTCTTTACTTTGAATTTAATAAATAATTATTATTCATTTTCTATTTGAATTATGACTAAAGTTTTAATTGATAGGCTGATTGAAAAATATCTATAGATTTCAAATGGTGTCATATTTTTTTGAATCTAAAACATGCGTCACATTCTATGCTTCACATACTATAGGATTAAAAAAAATGAATTTCATGAACTTTTAACCAAGTTAAGGTGGTCATACATACGAGTTTTTATATTTTTTAGAAGTTGTAATAAAAAATTCATAATTAACTATTTACTTGGAAAAGATTATAAAAAAATATGCATCAAATCTAGACATGAGTCCTCTACTTATATCTAAAATCTTATAAAAAATAATTATCATTTTATTGTAGTTAGGGTGGTTAGACATACACCTACTTCTTATTTTTTCCTTGAAATTTAAGTACTACTATATTGAAATTTCAAATTTTCACCAAATAGATATATTTAAAAAAAAAACACTAATAGTTAAGAAACTACATTCAATTTTCTACAAATTATATTCTTACATGTTTTTGAAATGATATAGATAATTTATTCAAATTTTTACGTCAATTTTCCTAACTTTGATTTTTCTGAATTTTTTGCCACTTAAGGGCCTATTTCTTCCATGATGATCCTACACATGCCCATGAGCATAGTTGATTTGTTTGTAAATTAATTGATATCACCCTATGAAGTTTATTACTTTTTAATATTTTAATTGTTTTCACCTCACTAAATTAGTTAATGTAATTTCAAGACCAATATTTGCTTGAGAGTGTTGGATGAATGCATCAACAAGTTTTTTGAATGAATGTATTGAGTTATTTAGAAATGAGAAAAACCATTCCAAGGCCATGTCTTTCTATGACCTAGGAAATAGTTTAGCTAGGAGCTTATCCTCAAAGATGAAATCACTACACAATACCATATAAGCTGATATATGACTATTAGGATCTCGTTTACCATTGTACTTGTCAAATCTAGGCATCTCAATATTTTATGGCATGGGTGTTTTAAATTTTTCAAGTGATACTGGGCTCCTTTTGACATATTGTGATGATTTTCGATTTTTATTTTGTTTTAATGTTGATAATTTTTTTTGGAATGATGTTACATTTTGCAATAGCTGATTTATGATAGAATCATTGCTTGAAATGTTTTGAGAATGTGGTGAATATGGTGGGATTGTGTAATTTCTTGGTGGACTAGTATGTTGCAAGTTTATAAGAAGGGATGAATATTGAGGTCTCACATGTGATGTCATGAAACTACAAGGGTTTCCACTTGAAATCCCTAAGGTTAGAATTATGCCATGTGTTTGTTGTATCATTGAAACTATAGTTGGAAATGTGTATGTGGGGATAGAGGAAATAGTTTTAGGGAGGGAGATTTGACTTCTTCCTTGGATTTAAGTGTACCCAAAAGCTTGAGTACAACTAGCCATCATAGGAATATTGACATCCATAATGTGAGCCAGGCTATGCAAAATCTCTAATCGTTGGGCATCATCGATCAATTTCCTTATGAACTATTAGACCAGCTGAAGATTCAATACTCAAATAGCCTTGCAATCCCTCTAAGTCTTTCTCTAATTATTTTAGTTTGTCTTCAAGAACATGGGTGAAAAAAATCTTAACATTAATAAGGGTGCTTTTTTGTGAAGTTATCATTAGTACACTCATAATAAGGATTGATTCCAAGATGGACATGGTATTGGTAATACCTTAAGTGAAAGAGTTGCAAGGCTTATGATCCACAATCGATGTAACAATAGCATGAGATTCTATAAATATACAATTACATCTCAATGAATTATTGGAAATAGTCCACACTAACTTGTTAAGGTTATCTGAGTTTAAAAAATATAGGTGTACCCACTATGATCACTAAATTACAAAACAAACATAGAAAAACACTCAAGAAAAAATTAGACAACAAAAGAAGACAGTAAACACAAAAACATGGGTCTAAGAGAAATCTGAGCTAAAAATAGCTATACTAAGTTGCCTAGACTAACTATGTCAACTATACATTTCCATAAATTTCAAAGTTTTCTTGTTTGTTATACTACTTAAGGATCTTCTAGATATATGCACAAACAAGTCTAAAAGTGAATATTTTTCTAAAATTTGCTCCATTTTATGACTATGTAATCACAATGCAAGTGTGCGACAATTTGTAATATTTTCAAGCAATGAATAACAAATGTAAATATAATTTCTAGGTCTAGAATGAAATAATCCACTGACCCTAATATGCCAAAATCTTAAAATGATAATTTTGATACAATTTTGAAACAAAACAATTTTTTTTTTTCACTTTTTGAGCTATATGAAAGATGCCTGAATGAATGTAATGAATACTTTCAAATTTAAGTGACCTAATGTAGATTTCTAAATTCAATTTGAATGTAAATCAGACTTAAGATGACTGAAATTAACCTTATTGCAACCTATAATGCAATATTACATGCAAATTTTTGAACTTTTATGTCTTTTATGATGAAAAAATAAATGCCTAAATGAACAATGCAAAATAATTCAATACTAAACCTAGATCAAGGATAATTTAACTCAAATTTCAAAAGGTATATAATTTTAATATGTCAGGTTCACCAAAATGAAACATAGGAAAAAGGAAACCTTCGGGATTGCACTCTAGGGTTTGACACCATTTCCAAATATTTCATATATGGGTTTGGGGTAGCGGGGGTTTGATGGATTTGCACAAGGTATAAGACTAACTTGCAACCTAAAAGGTGAGTCAACTTGCATTTTCCTAGAAATCTAGAATGAATTTAGGGATGAAATGCAATGCTATGACTAGGCTAATGATGCAAATTTTAGTTTTGATACAAATATAGTAAGTATAAAATATCAAAGAAAAATTTAGACTATTGAAATAGATAGAACAAGATAATGCACACATATGATGTGAATTTGAGCCTCACTTTGGATGACTAAGTTAGCTTTAGCGATAGTGTCTTTGTTAACCAACTTCTGATTTGTTTTTGTAGTCCTCAGGAGTTATATCAAAGCTGTTGTTTCCTTCTTGTCACATTTTCAAATAATTCTATTATTGATTTTTTGTTTGTTGTCAAGGTGTAGGGTTCAAATGTAGTAATGAATAATTGACCTTCAAACTTCCCCACTTTTTCTTCAAATTTGAAACTTGCACATGAAAATAGAGAGAGAGGGTTCATCCATTTAGGGGCTTGCCTTAGTCAAACCTCATGTTAGTTTTACCACTTCCACAATCACAATGTCAATGATAAGGAAAATAAATGATATAAGAATGATAAATCAACAATGATCTATAATTCACCACTCCAAAAATGGCTTACTTGAAGGACTAAAGTCATACAATTTTCCTTATGGCTTGATTGTTGTCGGATTGATTGTTGTTGGCTTGATTTTCTTGGAGACCTTTAAGGGTTAGTCTTTAGAAACAATATGATAACATGAACATGAACAAAATCACATACACTTTGACATGATGCTTGGATCTTGAATTTCTGCAATAAATCTCTAAAATTCTACTCTTGACTTGCTTGATAATGCTCTTGATCACCAATTTGGCCAATAATTTCTAGATGTCCTTCAAATGATATAATAACTAGGTATTTATATGTAATTATTCTAATTTATCAAAATTTAAATCTAGACAACCAACTCTGGACATTTGAAATTCAAATGATAAAATGTCCACTAACATATTTAAATTTGGAGCCAGAATAGGGGGACTAGGTTTCCTAAGACAAAATATTAAATAAATGCATTCTTTTTGTACATACAATTTGACAATAAATATTAAAATGCACTACAAAATCCATAATTTAATAAATTAGGTGTTCAATTACGTCCATGTAGTTAAGGGGGAGAAAACCATTGTGTGAAATTGTTATAGGTGACAATTTACGCTACAAAATTTTTTTATGTACTCTAATTTGATATTCCATAGTACAGAAACAAACAAATCATGAGAACTTCATTTGAGGATTGTACAAGCAGAGGTGTACAAGTGAAAATAGAGTTCATATAAAAAATATAAATTTAGACAAGGAGAGATTACCATAGAAGCTCAAAAAGGAAACCTAGGAGCTAAATATTCAATAAAGCACAAACACAACATTAGCTAATGGTGGCAGAATTGAAAATATGTCAAAATTCACAACAAGAAGACTGTGTGCCCACATTCAAATCTAGAGCTAGTTGATTCAAATTTTCATGCCAATGGTTGACCCTTCATTCCAAAAATAATTAAAGACAGTTCACACTCCACAAGTAGGATTATATTTCCAGAGTGATGATCACAAAAATTTCCTATATAGATTAAATGGAATACAGATCCTCTAACTTGAGGACTATTATTCAAACTGCCATTCTTGGTTTATACCTCATTAAATAGTCAAGAAAAACCCTCATCTAGTCAGGATTAAAAGAAAATGAATGTCAACACTCTCTCACTAAATTTCATTCTCCATCAATGCCAACAAATTGGCCACTTATTCCATCAAACTTTATGTTCAAATATATCTTGGCATTCCATATAAATATTAAAATTTGACCTATGGAGTGGAGATTTGATGTGCATGGGAACTGGTGGTGGGATATGTGCCTAGAATAAGGGATGATATAATTACCTAGGTTGATTTATAGAACTTTTCATAATGCCCTCAATCCAATTCCCTAGAAGTTCCTCACAAAAAGAATCATTCAATTATTCTATGGTAGTAGTTGTTGCTACCATCATAGTCAAAGCTATCATAATCCTCCATTCAAATAGGATCCTTCATGGTAGCATGATATAATGTTTTCCATGTATGCTGAATGAGTTAAGCAGTTAACATATTATTTGTTAAAACTCTCTCAAGGAATGAATACCATCATAAAATAGCATCAATGCTTATCCTTTAGCAAGCTTGTGAGGAAGAATCTTGCTTGGTTGTTTGACAGAAGTCCCATTTTGGGGAGGAAGCATTACATGCCATTGAGTGTGGCATCCCATCATGTGGGTCTATCAAGATTTTTGGCACACATAATTGTTACAAATTATTTTGTAAGATTTCTCAAACACATGAGAGAGGTATCAATCTCAAAGACCTAGTAACTTGTGTGTAGGTTGGACATAGCCTATGATAACAACATTCTAAATTTATACATATTATTTGTCAAAATTATCTCAAGGCTCAACAATAAGGTGCTACAATACTAGACTAGAAGCAAAGCAAGGAGTCAAAAGTGGCACAGACGCAATTTGATGTAGTCAACAAAGGCATCAATTTACTTGAAGTGCATTGCTTAGAGAAGGCACTTAGCTTGAATACAAAAATATAGAGGCACAACTATAGCCTCACTTAGTAGCTAATTTAAAAAGCTACACTTTTAATAATATATAGTGTTGAAGTTATAAAAATCTAGATCAAGAGTATATTCTATTTTAATATTTTTCATGACTATGATCTTATAATCTTTGTAAATTATTTATCTTTTAAGTTTCTTATGCTTATTTAAAAAGGGTGGCGGCTAGAGGCAGGGGAGAATTAAAGAAAATGAAATAGAAACAACAAAAGAATAGCCCATATTTGCATATATATTTAACCCAAAAAAATTAAACACCAATTGTAGCTGCATACACAATTGAAAAATATTTTTCCACTCTCAACCAGATATATTCATTCTTCTTCTATTTTCTTCTTCTATATAAAAAATATTACACCAAAAATATTCATAAAAAGTCTCTGGGCAGAATACTCAAGAAGAATGTATAGCTACAACTTGTACATTAATTACAATTAATTTCACCATTTAAGAGCCAACTAAGAGAAATTAAAACAAGTCTTATGGAGAAAGCTTTTCCAGCAAGCAAAAGGGTAAAATAATAAATGTCATTAATTACACCTTTATGATAACTTAATATTCACCTTAAGTGAAACAACCCCTTTTCAACAAAAATAAATGACATAAGCAACTTGCATTCACATCAAGGGAAAAATCATATTAAATAGACATTCAAATATTAAAATCTTGTGAGAAAAAGTTGCCACAAATAATTGTCAACACACTGTCATCATTGCTAGGAGAATAAACTTGTACATCCATACAATAATGAAGAAAATATTGTGATACTGTTGGAAAGAAGAGAAGGCTCTTCAGGAGCCGTCAGGAGCAAAGATGTCACCATCAAGAGAAATCAGTAGTTGTAATTACCCGATAGGAGAAGACATATTTCTAACACTCTCCCTTAATTACAACTACTGGGGGTGAGCAAAACTACATCAAACTTCAACTAAGTATATTTGCATGATCAAGCATTCCTAAATAGTTTCACAAAAACTGAAATGTGTCCTTCACCAAAGGTTTGGTAAAAATATCTACAAACTAATCTTTAGACTTACAAAATTCTAAGAAAATCTCCTTATTGTTAACAAGCTCTCTGATGAAATGATACCTAGTATTGATATGCTTAGTTTTCTTATGAAAAACATGATTTTAAGATAGAGCGATTGCGGAATTGTCATCACAAAATATTGTAGTGGCTTCCTTTTGATCTTTCACTAAATCTTTCAACATCCTACACATCCACACAGCTTGACACACTACACTAGTAGCTACCACATATTTAGCTTCAGGTGATGATAAAGTCACAATAGGCTATTTTTTGTGAGGCCAATGAAATAACACCTGTACCAAGATGAAAAATGTACCTAGATGTTCTTTTCCTGTCATTATACTTCCCCCACAATCACTGTTTGTATAACCAACAAGCTTGAAATCATCTAAAGTAGAATATAATATACCAAAGTCTTTTATACCACTCACATACCTCAATATTCTTTTACCGGCCTACCAATGAGACTCTTTCGGTGACTCCATAAATCTTGAAATTAGACTTACACCATACATAATATCAGTCCTTGTGGCCGTCAAACACATAATACTTCCTACCATCCTTTTGAACAATGTAGGATCTACACATGGTCCATCATCCTCTTTGCTTAACTTCAAACCCATCATGATTGGTGTTGGGGATGCCTTGCATTTCACCATATTGAATCTCTTCAAAATTTCACTTGCATATTTGGATTGAGAAATAAATAAACCTGCATTAGATTGATGGACTTCAATGCCCAAAAAATACTTCATAAGTCCCAAGTCAGTCATTTCAAATTCACTTTTCATTGTTGTTTTGAAAACATCTATGCTGAGATCACCAGTAAAGATTAGATCATCTACATACAAGCACACAATTAAAATGTTACCTTTCTCATTTACTTTAATTTACAAAGTTGGCTTATAGTTGCTTCTTTGGAATCCATCTTGAATAAGATAAGAATCAATACGGCTATACCAAACTCTAGGAGCTTGCTTTAATCTATAAAGTGCTTTCTTCAGCCTATAAAATTTATTTTCATGACCTAATATCTCATACCCTTCTGGCTATTTCACATACACTTCTTCATCTAGATATCCATTTAAAAATTTGATTTCACATCCATTTGGTACACAACCCATTTATTGTGAGCAAAAATAGCCAATACTGTTCTAATTGTGTCCATCCATGCAACAGGAGAAAATTTTTCATTGAAATCTATTCCTGGTTGTTGAGTAAAACCCCTTGCAACTAGCCTTGCTTTAGGTTTTTGCACTCTTCCATCAGCATCTTGTTTAGTCTTATAAATCCATTCCACACTTATTGCATCTTTTCCTTCAAGTAGATCAACCAACTCCCATGTTTTTTTCTTTTCAGCAAGCTCAATCTCTTCATTCATGGCTTGTGCCCATTTATTATTACCAATAGCTTCTTCAAATGTCAATGGATCATCAACATGAGAAAAAAAGGCAAAAACTGAAAATGAATTTGTTGTATCATTATACAACTCACTCAAACTCCTTGTTTTTCTTGGTAGCATACTTGCTAGTGTTGGCTCTGAAAGATGTAGAAGTATTTGGAGTACTAGATGGAGTTGCTTCAAGGATACCAACTGATGTAGGTATTGATGTAATTGACTATGGAGTCTATTGTACTTATGGTGTAGACAAAAAAATTGAAGATCTTCTTGGAGTGAATGAAGGTGTATCTTGAACTATTGAATGTGGTGTTGTCCCAGGAGTGGAAGGTGCTACTATTGAAATTGTACTTGTTTTTGGAATCACTTCATTTGCCATATCATCATGAGGAACAACAATTGCAATATTTACACTCTATTCTATACTTCCTTCCCACGCTTTATTTTCCACAAATTGAACATCACAATTGATTATAACCTTCCTAGTGATAGGATTAAACAACTTGTATGCCTTTGCCTCTTCAGAATAGCCAAAAAATATACATTTTTTTCCTTTATTATCTAACTTCTTCCTCAACTCATTAGGAATATGTGCATAAGCAATACTACCAAATATCTTAAGATGTGAAACACTATGCTTCATACCTGTCCAAGCATCTTGAGGTATCTTGTTTTTCACACTTTTTGTTGGGCACCTACTCATGATATAAATAGGAGTTGCCACTGCCTCAGCCCAATATTCATTAGGTAGATGTTTGGTTGTCAACATACTATGAGCCATCTCCATAATGGTTTTGTTCTTCCTTTTTGCCACACCATTTTGTTGAGGTGTATAATTGGTTGTAAATTGCTTGGGTATGCCATGCAATTCACAAAAAATCATGAAATCATTAGATACATATTCTCCACCTCTATTTGTCCTTAAGACCTTGATATAATAGCCACTTTTCTTCTCCACAAAGTGCCTTGAACTGCTGAAAATAAGAAATTGCATCAGATTTGTGTTTTAGAAAATAGAGCCAAGTTTTTTGTGTGAAATCATCAATAAAGGTAAGAAAATAAGTGTAGCCTCCTATGGATGGTGTTTGCATTTGTCCACAAATATTTGAATGTACAATCTCAAGTGGTGCTCTTTCTCTATGTGGTTTTCCTATCAAAAAAGACTCTCTATGTTGTTTTCCCAAGATGCAACCTTCACAAATTCTTTATGGATTTTCAATTAGTGGCAAGCCTTTCGCCATTTTCTTTATATGTAATAGATTCAACCCTCCAAAATTCAAATGTCCAAATCTAAAATGCCATAACCAAGAATCATCTAAAACAACTAATTGAAATGTTACTTCACCTTTTGTGTCTGTATTTTCTTCCTTAAATGCTGCTCCATAATTTATATTATTTATCTCATGAAAAAATTTGGCTATTGTCCCCTTCATAACTTTGTGTTTTTCATTGATTAATTTGATTAGTTAAACCAACAACATGAGTAAAGAAGGAGTCTACTAACTTTGTGTTTTTCATTGATTAATTTTCAAACTCTCTTCTAAGAAGTTGTAACTTTGCAGCCTTTACTTTGTCCATACCTTGGTAAGCAAGTTGAAGTGTATCACATGCCTCCTTGGCTTGCTTTGTTGCCACTACTCTTGGGAGTATGGTCTCATGCATTTCTTGGTGGATATAGAATAATGCTTTTCCATCCTTCTTCCGTATTCTTCCAAGGCATCTTTCTCAACTTGTGTGAGTACATTATATGTTCCTTGGTTTGTTGGCTCCACATAACCATTCTCAACAATTTCCCAAACATCTTTAGACCAAAATAGGACTTTCATAGTTAAAGACCAATACTCATAATTCATTCCTGTAAAAATAGGGGTTTACAAACTAGACAAGGATGCACCAGAAGTGGAGGCCATGACTTCAAACAGATTAGAAAAACAAAGGTTTCTTTGGCTCTGATACCAAATGAGGGCCAGAGGCAGGGGAGAATAAAGAAACTAAAAGAAAAACAAGATAAGAACAACCCAGATTTTCATATAGATTTAACCCAAAAAAATTAAACACCAGCTACAACTGCATAGAAAATTGAAAAATATTTTTCTGCTCTCAACCAGATATATTCATTCTTCTTCTATTTTTTCTTCTATATCAAACATATTACACCAAAAATATTCATAAAAAGTTTTTGGGCAGAATACTCAAGAAGAATGTACAGCTATAGCTTGTACATTAATTACAATTAATTTCACCGTAAGAGCCAGCTAAGAGAAATTAAAACAAGTCTTACAGAGAAAGCTTTTCCAGCAAGCAAAAGAGTAAAATAATAAATGTCATTAATTACACCTTTATGATAACTTCATATTCACCTTAAGTGAAATAACCCTTTTTCAACAAAAATAAATGACATAAGCAACTTGCATTCATGTCAATGGAAAAATCATATTAAATAGACTTTCAAACATTAAAAGCCCATGAGAGAAAGCCACCACAAATAATTGTCAACGTACTATTGTCACTTCTAGGAGAATAAACCCATACATCTGTACAATAATGAAGAAAAGATTGTGGTACTACTAGAAAGAAGAGAAGCCTCTTCAGGAGTCATTAGGAGCAAAGATGGGACTATTAGGAGCAATTTATAGTTGTTAATTTTACCCTATAGGAGAAGATAGATTTCTAACAATATGCTCCTAGAATTAGGGATGATATAATTACCCAGGTTGATTTATAGAACTTTGCATAATGCCATCAATCAAATTCCCTAGAAGTTCCTCACAAAAACTATCATTCAATTATTGTATAGTAGTAGTTGTTGCTACCATGATAGTCAAAGCTATGATAATCCTCCATTCAAATAGGATCCTTCATGGTAGCATGATAGTATGTGTGCCATGTATGTTGAGTGAGTTAAGAAGTTAACATATTTTTTGTTTAAACTCTCTCAAGGAATGAATATAAGAATAAAATAGCATCGGTGCCTATCCATTAGCAAGCTTGTGAGGAAGAATCTTGCTTGGTTGTTTGAGAGAGGTCCCATTATGGGGAGGAAGCATTGCATGCCATTGAGTGTGGAATCCCATCATGTGGATCTACCAAGAATTTTGGCACATAGAATTGTTACAAATTATTTTGTAAGATTTCTCAAATGCACGAGAGAGTTGTCAATCTCAAAGAGCTATAAATTGTGTGTAGGCTGGGCATAGCCTATGATAACAACATTCTAAATTTATACATATTATTTGTCAAAATTGTCTCAAGGCTCAATAGCAAGGTGCTACAATATTATACTAGAAGCAAAACAAGGAGTCAAAAGTGGCACAGACGCAATTTGATGCAGTCAAAAAATGAATTGATTTACTTGAAGTGCATTGCTTAGAGAAAGCACTCAACTTGACTGCAGCAATATAGAGGCACAACTATAGCCTCACTTAGTAGCTGATTTAAAATGTTGCACTTTTAATAATATATAGTTTTGAAGTTATAAAAATCTAGATCAAAAGTATATTTTGTTTTAATATTTATATGACTATGATTTTATAATCTTTGAAAATTATTTATCTTTTAAGTTTCTTATGTTCATTTAAAAAGGGTGGCTATTTTGTAACTTTTGATTAGTAATATATTTTTGATTAAAAATTGGCCACACCCATAATTATGATAATTCTATGAAATTTATAAATAAAAAATTAATATTTATTGTTTTTGGATGAAATTGATTTATAAACTTCAGTTAGTATGTTTGATTCTTTATTAAATACAATATTTAAAATTTTACTTGGAGAATTGAAAATTATCTTTAATTGTCGTTAATATGTTAACTTTATATTTGCAATGAATTACTTTTAGTTTCAATGTCTTTGTAAGGTCTCCTCCAAGTTCAATAAAGGCTTCATATCTAATTATATTTCTTATTATACTTAACATTCAAATGGTATTTCTTAACCATTGTCCAAAATTGGATAGTCTCCCTAGAAAATTTTCTTGCCCTTATTGAATTGATACACCACTCCACCTGAGGGTGCCTTATAGGAGATCGTGGAAAAGTTGTATAAGTATGCTTCATGTGAGTAATCTTCTCTCTGATTATATTCAACAACAAATGATTCTCTTAAGACCTCCTATCCTTAGTCATGTGTGTTTTCCCTTCTCAATCTTCACTAAATGGAGAAATAAAGCTTTCCTTTACCAACAACTTGAGTTGACTTTGTTTGCCCCTCTATGTACCTACCAATCTCCATGGTTCCATTCACCCATTTCATGGGAGTTATTTCTACCATTATTTTTTGTATACATGTGTACCAAGGCACTCCCTACTAAATCTACGAAAAATCGACTTTCAATTATATAGGGTCATCCAGCTATCCAACATCTAGAGGAGAGCCAAGTAAAGGGAGTGAGAACCTTCCAACAACTCATACCCCATTGATTTCTAGGTAATGTATATAAGACTCTCCTCAAGCTACGCCCAATGATACTCTCCTTTAAGTAGGAATAAACGAAACCATTGCCTACCTCTCCCCTCATCTACCTTAGCTCTTCTATTTTTAGAATGAACCAAATGATATCTTCACTAAAATATTTGTTTTTTGCACAAACTTCTAACCATTAGCTATTGATAATGTAAAAAATAAAGTGAATAGTGACCTGGAACATCATGATAAAAGGTAAACTATTCAGATTGGATGCCCATTCAATATAATTGGTAAAATAGTGCAACAACATATGTTGTAACCCCGTCATATACATGAGTTGATACATGGCTTCCTACCATATGCAAACTCCTTGCCAAATAAAAACACACATGTCGTGTACATGAATTAATTGAAAACAATCTTCACATAATTGTAATTTTTTTTCGATAAATTCCAAGAAGGCACTGCATGCAACTCCTATTGCAAAGGCTTCCCCAGCTTCCTGTGAAATCTTCTCCAGGCATAGCTCTCGTGGGTACTCAACCCTACTGCTCATCATGAAACGCTACGCTATCCTACTTTGCAACAAAAAAATTCAAACGATTAGATAAAAAAGGCAAACCCCTGTTATAAAAAAGGAGAATTGAGCCCAGAATAATTAACTTGCTGGTAAGGCAGAGCGAAAACAGAGAAAAAACAGCAATAATGAATTTTTATTCAACTTCTTTCATAAAAACAGATTACAATAGCCTTTTTAAATAGAGGTAACAGTAGATGAATAAAAGCAAACAAAAGTAAAACTAAACTATTTCCTAATCTACATTCAATTACAACAGTAACTGCTTCATGCAAAATATGCCAACTGGTACTTTTCACTTCCTACGTACACCTATTCTATGCAGAATAAAAATTGAATTGAATTTTATTTTTCCTAGTTATTTTCAGCGCCTGCATGTAAGGGATAAATTATTCATTTACTCTAACATAACTACAGTTTTACTGACTGCTGCAGATATGCTCAACTGGTAAGGTTTCCGTCTTACCAGGTATGAGTTACTCAGGTTGGCGTCTGAGTTACACCAAAGGAGATATCAACCATTCCATGCGAAAATCACCCACCACACACTTCATCATTATCGATAAGCATTCTTTCAAACTTGCGCCATGACTATGTCAACAACGATAACGATAGTTACAACCTTTTTATCTTTGTTTTCTAATCTAAATTATCTATTTTTTAATTTTTTATTCTTACCTTCTCCATGTTGGCTGTTCATAACCGTATGTCGTTTAACCGCAGCTCTCCACGTGAAGCAAATATAAGAGGGAGTCATCGTGGATAGAAAATAAATAACATACAAGAAACCAGTTTGGAAGCAAAAATAATGGAGGGAGAATTTATCTGTGGAGTTGAAGGAAAAGGAGAAGGAGAGGGAGAGCAGTGGAGTCTAGATGAGTTGCCTCGGCATATAAAGAAATGTATATTCGCAAAGCTTCCGTTACAATCAATCTCCCGCTCTCGCCTTGTTTGCAAAGAATGGAATTCTATTTTGTCCTCGCGTAGTTTTCTGTCCTCATTGCCCAAAAACAATCCGTGGCTGCTTCTCTGCGCTGAAGACTATTGTATGGCCTACTGTTTTTCCACTAAAAAATGGAAGACCGTCTCTCTTTCCTTCCTCCCAACTCCTCTCGAACGATATATCGATCCTTACGAGTTTTCCAGTGCAGAGCTGGGGCTGCTTTTAGTACTTAAACCCCGAAAGTCTTGTTATGTTTGCAATCCGCTTATAAAAGTTTATACAGAGATAGAAATTGATGTGAATGGGAGGCTAATCGGAATTGTACAAGGAGGAAGCGGTGATGAGCTCTATTTGGTAGCCAGGTTGGGATCCTATTATGACACTGACAGTTTCTCCATCCGAATCTATCGTCATTTTCAAAATTCATGGAGGATTAAGTTTAATTTCTCAGAGAAAACAGGGTTTTTTATATTTCCTTATACAATGGTTTGGTGCAATGGCGTTATTTTCTTTCAGGCACACGGGCTTAGGACTATTGTGGGGTACAACATTCGAGATGCTTCAATCGTAGCATATGGGTTGTCCCTTCTCGTGGTAGTAAGGTATCAGGAAGTGCATATGGATTTGGGTCCGCTAATGGGTTTGGTTATCTTGGAATTGTTTCAGGACGACAAAGATGAGTTGCTTTGGAAGTGGAGAGAGTTTGCAAAGATGCCACCAAACTCTCTCCCTCACTACATTAAGACAGGAAGTTGTGGGTATTATGAAGTTGTGGGAGATTATTTGTGTTTTATCAGGTGTTATGGTAAATTTTTAGGAGTTGCATATAATCTAAAGGGTGGGTTTTGGCAATGCCTTCCTCAATGTGCAAATATAAATTATTATAAGATTTTGCCATTTCAGCCTACACTGATGGTGAAAGGGTTGCAGTAAGGCTTCTGCATCAGTTTTTTATTAATTCTATATGATTTCTTTTTAGAGTGGTATATGTTTTTTCTTTAATTGAAAAATAATAGATTATTGTAATACTAATAACATGAGACATTGTTTAAAATATATATTTTAAAATAATTTATTAATGGATTTGAATATAAATTGTTATTATTATGTCTATCTAAAAGGAAATTTGAGATATATGTTTATTAAAATTAACAAAAAATTATAGGAAATTTATTTAATTTTTTTTTTATTAAATTATTAAATAATATTAAACACATATGTCTAAAAAATGTTTAGATACATACATAAACACATAAGTTAACATTGCTTATATTATTTTATTTTATTTTAAATATATATTTTTTACTCTTAGATGTATCATTTATTTGCATCTATATATTATTATTATTATTATTATTATTATTATTATTATTATTATTATTATTATTATTATTATTATTATTATATAGTCTTTATACATCTATCAGTTATTCAAATTTTGATTTGTGTTTGGCTTTCTATATTTTTTAGTTTTGTTAATTACTGAATTATTTAAGATCTATATATTTACTCAACTCTTGTCTATCAAATATTTAAATATAATTAACCAATTAAAAATCTAGGCAAATAAAAAATTCAACTTCAAATTAGCAAAGCAAAATTTACACATATATACCATTACATTTCACTCCTTATGACATTAGTAAATTAATTGTCAAGTGAATAAAACAACTATAAATCAACTCTTTAATAAATAAACATTGTATTAAAAAAATAAAAATTAAATAAATAAAAACAACTTTTAAAAATAAACTTAAAATGAAATGAACAATATAAATAAAAAGAAATAAAAAATATAAATGAAATAAAACAGTTTTTGATTTGTTATACGTATATTCTCTCTAAATAAATAATTAAATAATTAGACAAATGATTTTACAAATAATTTTTTAATTAAATAATTATATTCATTTTTAAATAAATGAAATATTACACTATAATCAAGAGATATTAATTATTTTAAATCTATTACATTTAAATATATACATTTGATACTTCTTGGACAATTCTACTTTCTCTGAATAGATTTTTTTGTCTTAAAAACTCTATATGAGGACCTTAGCATAGGTCCTTAAAAACTTTTAAAGAAATTAAATGAAATTGGTTACCATTTTTATTGTCACAACAAATTAGCCTATTTATCTTACAAGAAGTGTGTAAGTTGTATGTTCTCTTTAAAATCATATTTTGTAATTAGTCAATAGCTATTTGTGTCAACTTTGTTCGAAATTTTCATTAGCCTTCCCAGATTTCAGCCTTTCTGACATCAGCGTCCGGCTCCCGTCACAGGAAAAACTGGGAAAAAAATGACAAGTTTAATAATATTAATGAAAAACTGAAGGAAATAGGCTGGCTGGGGTGATGGATGAGTAATTTCACTATATTGAATACATTGTGCAGTCCACCAAAGTTTTTCTTTAGTTTAGGGTTTTGTCTGTGCCGAATGTCTCAAACAAAGCTTTCATTCACTATTTTCGTCCATCGTGTTTTTTCTCTTCTACTCGATTAGGGCATAGGACGGACGAAAAATACTTCTAAATCTCTATATTTGTTTTCCTCACAACTTCCCTTTTACAGATCGGGATTCCAAATCCAGTGGCCTCCATATCTTATTAAGATTTGAGCTTTTTCTTCTTCGAGGTCAGCTACGGCCAGGAAAAAACAGAGGAAAACAAGATAATGGCTTAAACAGACGAAACAACAGCTCATCTGCATGCAATTGCTAAATACAGATTATGGTCCGGGCAATATATTTAGATTTTGTACTAGGGTTTCAATTTTGGGGCTATTAATTAATCTTTTCTTTATTTTGTAAAGCTTTGTTGCTCTGTAGTCTTT
The DNA here is from genome assembly GCA_007258455.2 of Sequoia sempervirens. Taxonomy (NCBI): domain Eukaryota; kingdom Viridiplantae; phylum Streptophyta; class Pinopsida; order Cupressales; family Cupressaceae; genus Sequoia; species Sequoia sempervirens. The sequence goes on from VDFB02179234.1 coordinate 62,258,895, forward strand.
GTCTTAGATGCCATACATAGGGGCGCCTTTTACATTGAAATCCCTCGTGAAAAGGTCATGATTCGTGACTTACTTGGATGTTGTATTTTACGTAATTTCAGAGTTTAATATGCTTTAATGAGATTTAAATCTCTTAGGATTTATTACTTTTGTTCATATAGGTCTATAATGTTGGACTATTCATTTTATGTAATTTTGGCACGTAATAGTCCATTAGAGATTTGAATTCATTACTTTTCCTTCTGGAAGAAAAGTATGGTTTTAACTTTTTATATGGTAATCTTTGGAGTAATTGCCATGGATGAGGTGTAGTTCTTCCCTCAGATTCATCTGAGATTTGTAGCGGAGTTGAATTTTATGTGTATTTTACTAATTTCAACACTTTATCATTCCAATGTGGAAGAGTATCTGGCAGAGTCACACCTAGATGGTATTTTACTAATTTCTACTATATCCTGCAATTTTATGTTTTCATTGCATTTCTTATATTTTTAGTGTGCACTTAATATTGTAAGGATTTCTGATGCATCCTTGATGGTATATACAATGATACAAAGTTATTACATCCAAATCAATGTTTAAGAACCCTAATTACAAGACATTCAATAGTGTTTGTTGTTCCAACACAGACATAAACAATAATTCAATCCAAAATTCATTATATATTTAGAGTTAAACCATGTAAAAGTGTCATGCTATCACAGCGCATGCATGACCTGTTTATTCACAAAGGCCAATATGATTCCCTTTTCCAAAGAGGCACAGAGTAATTATGGAAAAACACATAATCTTGAACAACGACAACTGAAAGTATGTACCTTTTTTTAGCCGTGCCGTACATCAAAATATTGGATGACAACCCATTAGCCAAGTTTACTTCACCCCCCCTTGCGAATTGAGTTTCATTGCACAAATCGATCTTTTATTTGTTTCATAATTGCTTCCTACAGGTGGTATACATAAACATGCCTGCAAGTGATAACTCCTCGGTTACAACTTTCAAATATTGAGTTTTTAATTTATATTTGAATGGGGTCTCTAATGGACATACACCTCTCAAATGAGAAAGATTATAGCCAGCCCATGAGCAGAAGTAGCTAGAGCAGTGAATACTCACTTACAATAAAACAATAGGATTTATCTTGCGTAGAGTGGCTCAAAATGTATTTAGGAGGGATGCAACCAAACGCTAAACTGCTGTACTAGTAACCAGGCCGGAAAGGACTATAGACCAAGACATAGATGCTAAGTTTGAGCCATTTGAAGGTATACATTCCCCAAGCAGAGAAAGCCAAACATAAATCGTTAAGGGCATTTTTTTAAGTCCATACAAACAAAAGGCATATGTTAAACTATTCACTGAAGCCAAAAGACATACAAAGATGACTGCAGGCCTGAAATACATATTAATAGAGTTAAGAGTATGGGGAGGAAGGGGTATGAATAGTGAATCAAATTAAATTAGGAATCTGAGTTAAATGTCGCTTTCCAAGGTTTTTTCCTGTAGGTCTACTATTTGTAATTTTATTTTTGAAGTAAAATGTATATCGCAGAGAATAAAATGTATACTGCAGAGACGTTAAATTATTATGTTAAGCTTATTATTGTTTTTTTTTTTTCAAATTTGTTATTTTTTCTCTCTAAAACGAAAACTAAATTTGTGTATATTTTTTTATTTTTTTTAACAGAACCCATAATAGAAGGGCTACAATTGCAACATTTTTCAGTGTTGTTAATGCTATGGTGATATTTAAAGGGCAGGAACTCTGATAAAGCATGACCGGCATGGCGTACATGACTGATAGGTAAGGATTTTTATGAATCCTTTCTTAGGCTATGAAGCTTGCCAGTGTCTAAACAAAGTCATTCAGTATTCCATTCATCATTCATGCTATCCATGTATCATTATATATATTCTCAATACATCTCATGACTGAAATGCGATGGATTGCATTCGATGTATGCATTTGATTTCAGAATAAGTTAAAGCACATTAATTTCTGAGTAAATAATATTTCTTGTAGTTAGTGGGCATTCTAAAATTGAGTCAATTTAAATTAAAATTTCCTTGTAAATTTAGGCATATGTAGCCTTCCCACTGTTTACTTTCTCATTGTTTCGTTAGTCATAATTGACTTCTAATTCCACTATCCTTAAAGTATGTAACTTATTATTGTTTTAGATTATGCAGTGAGGGTTGGTGATAGGTCCCTAGCCCTTACAACTAGTAGGGCTACTGCTTTTTATGTGATGCTTTTCTAGTTGGGATACCATTGGACTTACAATAGTGTTACCCGTGTTCCCACAAATTGTATGCCTACAGTTTGATTGATAAGTAGGTGGTATGTACTCATGAGAATGAAGAGTCCATTCAGCACTCATTGCATTGACAGGATGTTGAATTATTGCAAATTGAATCAAATATAGAGATGCTAGCTCTCTTTGTCTATGGGAAGATGATCTCTCAAACTTTTTATGTTGAAGTAATAAACACATGGTTTAAAAAAGTATAATAATATCAAAAGTATATTGGTACCTAAAGTAACCAACCATGTGAGAGGATATATCCATTTGGAAAACCAAGCTGTTTCAGTTATTCAACACAATATTTTAAATTTTTAGTCCTTTGTGTCACGCCAATCCCTTGCCTTTTGACATTTGATCTTCTACAAAAACTAGTATAATGGCATAAAACTATGAATAAATATTTACTAGGCAACATATAAGCTTTGTAAAGAAGAGTGTATTAAGTTTAACATATGAAGATGATCCAACCTCTACTATTCACTCTGTGAAAATAACTCTGGCAACCATTTCATTTATAGCTTCAACAGTAGCTATTGTACATTCAATACTAAATAATGTTGTCAACAAAATTGTCACAAAATAACCTCGAGAGCAAGGAAAACAAAATTATCCATTCTTTTTTCCTTTTTCCCAAGCTGCTGGTTATATCTAGATTTCTAATTGATCCTCAAATTGATGCCTTCCTCCAACAAAATGTCTTCTCTTTAATATATTCCTCTCAAGGGGAAAAGTCACATCCTTTAATAAATTATATCCCTTGCAACAAGTCATGCCTTTCCTCAATGGAGTGCTCCCTTTCTTATTAAATATTATTATTATTTTTGTTATCTATTTTACTATCTTCTTTTTATTGAGTGCTTCCTTTTAGAATCTTCCTTTTATTTTTTAATTCATACCTTTTGATGCTAAATAGGCTTCCTTCACTTTGATTGATCATTCATAAGAGGTTGTGATTTATTATAGATGTGATTCATTTTTACAATTTAATAAAGGTCTACCTTTAATTTAAAGATAGGGAATGACTGCTATTATTACTAGTGTAGCATAGGCTGCGGGGGTTTGGGACTTGGGGCATGACATATATGTGTATAAATATATCTAAGAATTTCTTAAAGTTGCTCATCTTTCTTGTCAAACATACATTATGGGATGATGCACATGCTCTCCAAGATCTTTGAAATGTATATGCACCTTATGTGTTTGGAGTTATGAACCACTTTAGTGAACTGTTAGGAATTGTATGCAGAAAATATCAATTACATTCAAATAAATATTAAATAGAGGAATAAAAAACACATAAATAATAATAGCGAGAGACAATATTTAACGTTGTTCACCCAAACTTGGGCTACGTTCACCAATAGAGAGTCTAATATTATTATCTAGTAAATCAAATTGATTATAGAATGTCAACAGAAACCCAAACCCTTAGCCTTTTATGAAGATTTATGCCGGTTACAAAAATAGGGCTTTTTATGTCATCCAATAGAAAAATAACACCCAATGCCTTTATAAAATAATAAAATATCATGAGAGGTTTTTGTGGTGCTAGCCCTCAACCTTGCCTTGTATTGCAACAAAGAGCATGCTAGGGGCACTGCCCTTGGACCCTGCATGGGGCATTGCCCCTTGACCCCATCTTGGGGGAATTGCCCCTTGAACCCATTAAATAATTTGGGGGAAACAACGTTGACAAAAGTGGGGAAAATTTAACCTCTAAGTTTGATTAGGCTCCATATACCAACATGAACACCATAGAAAACTCCAAAGAGCTTCAAATTTCATTCAAAGAAAATTAGTTACAATATGAGATCAATCAAGAGAGAATTTGTGCATAATTTTTTCTTTATTGAATTTTGTACATAAGTATTTGCAAAGGCTATGGTATTTGGAAGTGGCACTTGCAACTACAATTTTTTAGAAGAATCCACTAACAATTATTCCTTGATGGATGTCCAAATCCTCTTCCAAATCTCCAATTTGAGTACTACTAGGGATGATGCTAGTAAAGGTTGAGGATTCTAGCTTTACACTTGCTAGTTGCATTTTCTTAGAAGTTTATAAGGCCTTTTCAACAAATCCATTTTGAATATATCTTGTAGTGATGGCATTCCATGAGACCACATTTGTTTGAGGCATTTTTCCAAATGGTTAATGTTCCTGTTCTATGCTTCCACATTTTGCATGCATGTATATTAGGGCGCTTTCATCCTTTAATATTTTGATGGATGTGCATGCCCTATTCCAAAGATCTCATTTTGGCATAGGTAGAGAGGATGTTGAGGCATTTTTCCAAATGGTTCATGTGCTTGTTCTATGCTTCCACATTTTGCATGGATGTATATTAGGGCACTTGCATCCTTTAATATTTTGATGGATGTGCATGCCCTGTTCCAAAGCTCTCATTTTGGCATAGGCAGAGAGGATGTTGAGAAAGGTTGTAGAATACGGATTTACACCTGCCAATTGAATTTGCTTGAAAGTTTCTAAAGCCTTATCAACAAATGTATTTCATGAATATCCTATAATCATCATGTTGCATGCGATGACATCTACTTTGAGGCATTATGTCAAACACTTCATGTATCTTGTCTATGCTTTCCCACTCTACATACATTTTTACCAAGGTAGTTGCAACTACAACATCTGAGAAAAGCTATCTAGAAGGTGTTGATGCACTCCAAGCTATCTAGAATGAATTTACATTTTTTATTGGCTAGTAATTGGTACAACACAGGTGTATATGCGTGGATATACATCTATACATATACCCCAACCTATCTAGAATGAATTTATATCTTATATTTTCCTAGTAATTGGTGCAACACAAGTGTGCATGTGTTTGTATATATCTATATCTATACACATATGTGTATATATAAAGAGAGTTTGTGGGATATATATATATATATAGAAGGTGTTGATGCACTCTAAGCAATCTAGAATGAATTTACAGTCTTATGTTAGTTGCAAATAGGTGAAACACAGGTGTGTGTGTGTTTGTGTGTGTGTGTGTGTGTTGGATTTACACTTGCCAGTTGCATTTGCTTAGAAGTTTCTAAGTCCTTTTCAAAAAATCAATTTTGAACATATCCTAGAATGATGTCATTCCATGAGACCACATTTCTTTGAGGTAGTTTTCCAAATGGTTCATGTTCCTTGTCTATGCTTCCACATTTTGCATGCATGTATATCAAGTTACTTGCATCATTTATGCTTTTGAAGGATGTGCATGCCCTATTCCAAAGCTTTCATTTTGGCATAGGCAAAGAGGATGTTGTGAAAGGTTGTGGAATATAGCTTTACACCTGCCAATTGAATTTACCTAAAAGTTTCTAAATCATTATTAATGAATGTATTTCATGAATATCCTGCAATAATCACATTCCATGAGATTACATCTACTTTGAGGCATTATGTTAAATAGTTCACGTGCATTGTCTATGCTTTCCATTCCACATACAATTTTACCATGGTAGTTACACCTACAACATCTAAGAAAAGCTATCTAGAAGGTATTGATGCACTCCAAGCTATCTAGAATGAATTTAATTTTTATATTGGGTGTTAATTGGTGCAACATAGGTGTTCATATATATATATATATATACATATTACCCAAGCTGTCTAGAATGAATTTACATCTTCTATTTTCCTACTAATTGTTGCAACATAGGTGTGTATGTGTTTATATATATCTATATATATACACATACGTATATATATAAAGAGAGATTTTTTAGGATATATATATATATAGAAGGTGTTGATGCACTCCAAGCTATCTAGAATGAATTTACATTCTTATATTGGTTGGAAATTGGTGCAACATAGGTGTGTATGTGTGTGTTTGTATATATATACATACTGGCTTTACACTTTCCAGTTGTATTTGCTTAGAAGTTTCTAAGGCCTTTTCAACAAATCCATTTTGAACATATCCTGCAATGATGGCATTCCATGAGACCACATTTCTTTGAGGCCCTTTTTCAAAATTTTCATGTGCTTTGTCCATGCTTCCACATTTTTCATGCATGTCTATCAGGGAACTTGCATCCTTTATGATTCTGATGGATGTGCATGCCCTGCTCCAAAGCTCTTATTTTGGCACAAGTAGAGAGGATGCTAGGAAAGGTTGTGCAATATGGATTTACACCTACCAACGGAATTTACTTGAAAGTTACTAAAGCCTTATCAATTAATATATTTCATGAATATCCTGCAAGCATCACATTCCATGAGATGACATCTACTTTGAGGCATTATGTCAAACAATTCATGTTCCTTGTCTATGCTTTCCCATTTTACATACATTTTTACCATGGTAGTTGCAACTACAACATCTAAAAAAAGCTATCTAGAAGGTGAGCGACAATATGGACCCAGGTGATTTGGTTTAGTTGGTAGAAATTTTGAATCCTGAGAATAAACCTTGTAGGCTCTTTTTGATTGTCCACATGGGAGAAAAAAAAGCTTAGGGTAAAGCTACCTCATCTCATACAAGTAGTTTGTTGTGCTGGGCTTATTGTCACATGGGTCAGTGATCCCATGCATGGTACCATATTTATAATTTTGAGTGAACAATTATCAATTAATAAACATATATTCAATTACCCATCTTCATATTCATCAAATATCTTGGTTTGTGTATATTGTCTCTAACTCAATGAAAGTGAGTCTGTTCTTCTAAAACAAAATTTTCCATGCAAAAACTTATTTCCAAGCCTAGACATTAGTTTTTCACATATTCAATTCCCAACCATATTTAGGAATTTGAGTGTACAATTTTCAGGAATTAATTCATTTCATCAACCATTTCCATCATCTTCAAAGATCTTGTTGAGTGGAATCTGGATTTCATAGAGCATAGTGAACAAGGGGAAAGTTATTAAGATTTTTCATTATTTCTTGACTATGAAGAACTAGCTTATTCTCTTTCCAGCAAGCCTTTGGACTTACTATCACTAATTTCATATGTGGCATCGATAATTTGATTTAATATAACTTGGTTTAGTCTTCCCATAAATCAAATGTATTTTTAATATCATACAGAGTTTGTGTTTGAACACTTGAATAGGTCAAATGACTCTTAAATTTGACAGCCAATTTGGCTAACATTGTGTCATAATGGTTAGTTTGCACATGGTTTGTTGTGAAATTTCTTTTGAGGAACACTCTGCCACTATGTGAGCTACATGAAACTAAACATCATAGCAAAGCTTTGGATGTTAGTCTATGGTTGTCAGACTATGGAATTTGGCTACCTAGATGCAAATTTCTTTTAGTTTAAAATGTCCAATATTGACCTAGAGCTAAACTAATTCTCTCTAAGATCTAGGTGTCAAGATCTTATTCCCTTGTTATCCTCCAATTATAAAAGAAAAGCCCAACATTGCAGGAGCAAGTTGAAAAAGGAAATGTTTAGTTCAATTCTTGCAGTGTTCTAGTCCCCCCTCCATATTTTGGAAGATGGTTTGTTTGGAAATGAAACTAATACAACATCATGTTGTTTATTTCATGATTTTTTTCTAGGGACCATGCATTTTTTAAGTTCAAAAATGTTTGGGAACTTTATTCTAACATTGAATATGAAAGATTATAATTATGATTTAAACTAAAAGATGATTTTTAGTTTGATTTAAGTTTATATATTCAAGTAGATTCCTTCTTCTTATAGATTTACTTGGCTATGTTAGAAATCTAGGGAAATTTTTAATTACCCTGGGGTTGTAGATATAGTGGCCATATTAGGGAAGGATAGCCTATAAATAAATTGTTTACTTAAATATTTGCATTAGTTAAAATCTTTGAACATTTGAGAATAGATTATGTTCATAGATTGAATCAAAATGTATTTAAACAAAGATCCTTACAGTGTTACTATTATGCTGGGAAAGGTTGTGTAATATGGATTTACACCTTCCAATTGAATTTGTTTGAAAGTTTCTAGGGCCTTATCAATGAATGTATTTCATGAATATAGTGCAATCATCACGTTTCATGAGATGACATCTACTTTGAGGCATTATTTCAAACACTTCACATGCCTTGTCTATGCTTGCCCATTCAACGTAGATTTTTACTAGGGTAGTTGCAACTACATCTAAGAAAAGCTATCTAGAAGGTGTTGATGCACTCCAAGCTATCTAGAATGAATTTTCATTTTATATTGGCTAGTAATTGGTGCAACACAAATGTATATGTGTTCATATATATCTATACATATACCCCAAGCTATCTAGAATGAATTTACATCTTATATTTGTCTGGTAATTGGTGCAACCCAAGTGTGTATGTGTTTATATATATCTATATGTATACACGTATATGTATATATAAAGAGAGTTTGTGGGATGGATATACACACACACACACATATATATGTATGTATGTATGTATGTATGCATAGAAGGTGTTGATTCACTCCAAGCTATCTAGAATGAATTTACAATCTTATATTGGTTGTAAATTGGTGCAACACAGGTGTGTGTGTGTGTGTGTGTGTGTGTGTATTGGCTTTACAATTACCAATTGAATTGACGTAAAAGTTTCTAAGTCCTTTTCAATAAATTCATTTTGAACATATCCTTCGAGGATGGAATTCCATGAGACCGCATTTCTTTGAGGAATTTTTCCAAATGGTTCATATTCCTTGTCTATGCTTCCACATTTTGCATGCATGTCTATCAAGGTACTTGGATGTGCATGCCCTATTCCAAATCTCTCATTTTGAGATATAGGTAGAGGGGATATTGGGAAAGGTTGTGGAATACAACTTTACACCTACCAATTTGAAAGTTTGTAAAGCCTTATCAACAAATGTATTTCATGAATATCCTACAATCATCACATTCCATAAGATGACATCTACTTTGAGGAATTATGTCAAACATTTCATGTGCCTTGTCTATGCTTGCCCATTCTGCTTACATTTTTACTAGGGTAGTTACACCTACAACATTTGAGAAAAGCTATCTAGAAGTTGTTGATGCACTCCAAGCTATCTAGAATGAATTTAAATCTTCTATTTTCCTACCTAGTAATCATTGCAACATAGGTGTGTATGTGTTTATATATATCTATATATATACACATATGTATATATAAAGAGAGATTTTGTGGGACATATATATATATATAGAAGGTGTTGATGCACTCCAAGCTATCTAGAATGAATTTGTGTTCTTATATTGGCTAGAAATTGGTGCAAAATAGGTGTGTGTGTGTGTGTGTGTATCTATATGCATACTGGCTTTACACTTTCCAATTGCATTTTCTTAGAAGCTTCTAAGGCCTTTTCAATAAATCCATTTTGAACATATCCTGCAATGATGGCATTCCATGAAACCACATTTCTTTGAGGCATTTTTCCAAATGGTTCATGTGCCTTGTCCATGCTCCCACATTTTTCATGCATGGCTATCAGGGCACTTGCATCCTTTATGCTTTTTATGGATGTGCATGCCTTGTTCCTAAGCTCTCATGTTTGCACAAGCAGAGAGGATGCTGAGAAAGGTTGTGGAATATGGCTTTACACCTACCAATTGAATTTACTTGAAAGTTTCTAAAGCCTTATCAATGAATATATTTCATGAATATCCTGCAATCATCACATTCCATGAGATGACATCTACTATGAGCATTATGTCAAAAATTCATGTGCCTTGTCTATGCTTGCCCATTTTGCATACATTTTTACGAAGGTAGTTGCAACTACACCATCTAAAAAAATCTATCTAGAAGGTGAGTGACAATATAGACCCAGGTGATTTGGTGAAGCTATAGACATTTTGAATACTGAGAATAAACCTGGTAGGCTCACTGTGATTGTATGCATGGGAGAGAAAAAGCTTAGGGTAAAGCTACTTCATCTCATATAAGCAGTGCGTTGTGCAGGGATTATTGTCACATGGGTCAATGATCCCATGCATGGTACCATATTTATAATTTTGTGTGAACAATTATCAATTAATATACATATATTTGATTACCCATCTTCATATTCTTCAAATATATTGGTTTTTGTATATTGTCTCTAACTCAATGAAAGTGAGTCTATTCTTCTAGAACAAAAGTTTCCATGCAAACACTTATTTCAAGGCCTATACGTTAGTTTTTCATATATTCAATTCTCAACCATATTTAGGAATTTGAGTGTATAATTTTAAGGAAGTAATTCATTTGATCAACCATCTCCATCATCTTCAAAGATCATGTTGAGTGGAATCTCAATTTCATAGAGCATAGTGAACAAGGGGAAAGTTATTTAGATTTTTCATTGTTTGTTGACTCTGAAGAACTAGCTTATTCTCTTTCCAACAAGCCTTTGGACTTACTATCACTAATTTCATATGTAGCACCAATAATTTCATTTAATATAACTTGGTTTAGTCTTCCCATAAATCAAATGTATTTTTAATATCATACCGAGTTTGTGTTTGAACACTTGAATAGGTCCTATGACTCTTAAATTTGATAGCCAATTTGGCTAACATTGTGTCATAATGGTTAGTTTACACATGGTTTGTTGTGAAATTTCTTTTGAGGAACACTCTGGCACTATGTGAGCTACATGAAACTAAACATCATAGCAAAGCTTTGGATGTTAGTCTATTGTTGTCAAACTATTGAATTTGGCTACCTAGATGCAAATTTCTTTTAGTTTAAAAAGTCCAATATTGACCCATAGCTAAACTAATTCTCTCTAAGGTGGAGGGAGGGAGAAGGGCTTGTATTTATATGAAATGCATCATTGAGAAAGAAGTTAATAGGGTTTTGGAAAATAAGCACAATTCTTTTGTATATTCCTTCTATAAAAATTCACAGTTATATCAACAACTTGCCACATCTCTAATTTATTCTCTTTGTTTGTTAGAGAATTTAAATGTTGTTCTTGCTCGCTCAATCTCATTATCATTATTGTACTATCGCTCTTACATGTACTATAATTATTTCCATTTCTAAGCTCCCTTGAATCCTCTCCAAGTGTACATAGAAGTAATGCCTGTTTATTAGGTTTCATTGGTTTCAATTCCCTTAACTCTTTTAGTTATACTCAAATATCATGACTGTTAAATCTAGAAAGGATGTTATCCACTTGATATCACTACTTATCATTTCTCCTGGGAATGTGGACTTTGGTTTCAGATTTGGAAACCATAATGGTTTTTCTAATTGAGCTCATACCATTGTGGCTAACCATATTTCTGACTTACATATTCTTTAATGGGTTCCTGGTCCACCTTGCTCAATTCCTGACTATGATCAATTTGGAGATCAATTTCCTTTGTAGTATTGCCGACAAGTCTCTGTCACTTATATTGTTGTGCATTTGAGATTTTAATTATACTAGATATTTAGCAGTGTATTTAATATTTATGTAGGATGGATTTTAGCTTGGGCTGTCTATTTGACTTTTCTATATTAATTGTTGAGCTTTTTTATTTGTGGATACCCATTTAGAAACATTGAATTCTATTGTCTATTTAATGATACATTTTATTATGGAGAACTTGCTCTGACAATAGATTTGTTTCAAGAAGTTCAAACATAATTAATGTTCTAATGATTCTTGTTAAAACAAATTAATTTGAACTTCTTCTTTTTTTGTTTCAGGCTTCATTGAAGACAGAGAGAGAAGAAAAATGATATTTATTTTCCTTTGAGAAAGTATGCAATTAAAGTCTAGAGAGTATGGCTACTTAGATCGAATTGTAGAAATCCCAATCCATTCTCATGGGTTTTTTTTTAATCAAGTGAGTTTCAATTGTTGAATGGTAATTTTGATAAATTTGTAATTTGATTTAATGATTTAGTAATACAACTTTTTTCATTGATGGAAAATATTTATTTATATAGGATTTTAGGGTATCTTGATTGTATTAGAACCATGACATGTTTGTTAGTATTTTTCATATGGGAATTTCTTATAGACATCTATAATGGAAAAAAATCAAACAAATATAGGTTGTATATTAAGTGTGATATGAAGCATTGGTCTTACCATTGATTATAGTGGTAGACCAACATGCATTTTCCACTAGCATAATCAATGGTGATATCAATGTTTTTTATTATGCTAAAGGAATACATATAAATTTGATCATCCTGTCTGCATTCTCTTCAAAGATCTTGTTTTGTGCCTCATTAAAAATCACATTTAGATGTGATAATGGAAGTGATCACAACACTATTTTAAAGAAATTAGTTAGGAAATATTTATTTCTTATTTTCAGTTAGCTCTATTTGCCCACTAAGGAATTCCAAGATCTTTATATGAAGATGGCCATTTCCAAAACCAATGATTTATCTTCTATGAAAGGATACTAAGGGACAAATGAAAGCAATGTAGGGTGGTGTTTGTGAACGGATAGTGCCCCTTTCCTATGAAAGGGCTAATCAAAGGAAAATAATAAATATTTTTTGTTGGGTAGCTCTACCCAAGCTCATACACAACAAATTGGTGACCTCTATGAAAACTATCCTTAATTGTATAAGTTGGTGAACATATTTTCTTGGCTTCCATGTTGGTTTTGATATGCACAACAACTTATTTTGAATTATACACTTCCAAGTTAGTTTTATTCAATTTTTAGATTGAACCTATAACTTTTTATGATATTATTTTGTTGTATCATGCATCTCACCAAGATCTTCAGTGTTCACTACAGTATCCACCACTGTTGAGAGAATGACTTTCCTTTTGTCCTAAACTTTTTTTTTAAGCTATATGTAAAATCACTCTTTTAATCTAACCATTCCTTTAGCCGACACAAAAGGTGACATCAATAAATGAAGTTATTTGTAGAGAGAGATGTGTATACATATTTATTCTTTTCCTTGTAGAGAAATTCAGCCCAATATTGGTGTTGAAGGGAGATTGTTTACAAGTGTGATGCTCAGATATCAAGAAACTTTGTTCTCCTAGACACCGCGTCTCATAATGCATTACATAGAGGTGCTTAATTAATGAATGAATTATAAAAAATTAGCCGATAGGCTTATTGTGTGTACTTTGATTAGAATTTATGCCACCTTTCTTCTTTCAATCTCGTATAAGGTGTATTGTTCATTGCATTCCCTAATGTGTAACTATGTTGTCTGCATCTGCTACAACATATACCCAACTTTGCATATGCCTTTCATAGTTACTGTACCCACTGACAACATTGATATTATAATCTTCTCCCATCCTCATTGTCTACACATCGCTTTCCTTTCATGTTCCTCTCTGCCTATTGACTCATTGTTGTGTCTTACTACACGAAAGTGCTAGTTAATAAAATATGTAAATGGTCTTTTTTTCCTTTAGATTTTTTCAAAATTAATCTATCCTTAATTATATTTGTGAGGAAGGTCACCTCCCAAGGACCCCATAATAGTTTAATATTGTTATATTATATTATTTATTTATTATTGCATTTTTCTTATTCAATTACTATATTATACTAATTCTTTTATTATTATTATATTAATATTAGTATAGTGTATTATATTAATTTTATAATAATAATAATAATATTAAGGGGTGCTAATTCCACACAAATAATTAGTATTTCTACTTTATTTATTTATTTTTAGCAATTTGTGTTGGCATCCAAGCCCCACACCTATGTGTCAAATTCACAAAGCTTCATAGGTTTCCATAACCTTAGCATTGGCTGGTAGATTTATTATGTAATAATTTTTGTGATGCTTGGAATTAATTTTCATGATTGAATTTTGAAATAATGCTAAGAAAACCTAATGTGAGGTATTCTGCTTGATCAGTTATGATTAGTTTCCTGCATTCGACTCTTGTGTGGAATGGTATATTTGGTCTAGTTGAGGGATATGCTTGATATTACTATTATTTCTCATGTTTTATCCCTTTTTTTAAGAATTTCTTTAGATTGTTACATTATGAAGAGACTGGAGTTTTCTACAACCATGGAAACCCTCATATTGCTTACCAGTGATTGGAGTCAATTGTAAGGTTCAAGCATAACGTTGAGGTTGTATGCCTTCTTCCACAAGTTAGGGCTACATAAAAGTAGCATATAAAAAATATAAGTATTGAAAGTGAGTACAATGTTAGTTTACACAACTTGTGGACACGAAAAAAGTAACCCTTCTACCTTTCCTCATGTTTAGGCCCTCCTAGTGGACTTTGGCTTTATTTTTCCTAGATTTAATGGTGTAATGTGATCAACACATTCACATTATGTCTTGGACCCTTGTGAATCATTAAGAATTCTAGGATGTTTTGTAAAAATGTTGTGAAGTGTTGTAATCCAATTTCACACTTTTCTAGGAACTTTTCATTATAATTCACCTAAATAACCCCTTTTTATCATTTACGAAGTCTTAATTCAAAGTGTAGTAAAGAATTGTAGCAAACTATCATGCTTTTCTAGGCTTTCCATCACTAATTCAACCTTTTCTTATGTTTAAATGACCTGTTAATACACATTTTGGCCCTACTTAAGTGTATTTTTTAGTATAATCCCATTAAACAACATTGAATGCACTTTAATTCCTAACACCTAGTAAAATTTCCCTAGTGGGACCGACTCACCACCTAGGGAGATTTAGTCCCATTGGGCACAAAATCAAAATTATTTTAATTTTTTGGAAAGATTTTATTCTCTTAACCTTGAGGTCAGCCTGTGATATGTTATTTTCAGGAAATATTATAAAATTAAGTATAAATAAAGGGTTTTCAACTCATTTTTCATCTCCCACAATCCTCTAATTTCCTAATTTCTTTAGTGCATTTTCTTAATCATTCTCAAGCATTCTAAGCATTATCAAGCATCCAATGGAGCATCTATTAAAAGGAACAAGACAACTGAGAGGGGGGTGAATAAGTTGTCACAAAATTCAAACTTAAAACTTCAACACTTAACAATTCCACAACCACACTATTTTGTTATTAAGTATGAACACAAAACAAAAATAACATAAAGGAAATCAACACAATGAACTCTAGATTTTTACATGGAAAACCTAATGAGGGAAAAACCATGGTGGGGATTAACTCACAATATAAATTAGTTTTAGAATTGAATATATAAGGCTGACTACTAATGGCTCACTACCCTAAAAGCACTCACTATCTGGATACAAAAGCTCACTACTTACAAGGGAGGCTCACTGCCTACAAAAGGATTCACAAAACAAAATTGGGCTTGACAACAAAAAATGAACTAAAAATAGTGCACCTAAAAATTGTTGATGCAGTTCTGGTGAAGCTCAATAGACTGACTTGACACACTTCATCATTTTCACTCTTCTTCACTTTTGCATTTACTTAGACACCACACACACACACACACCTTTTTTCATGAAAACTATTCAACATATATATATATATATATATATATATATATATATATATATATATATATATATATATATATATATATATATATATATATATATATATATATATATATATATATATATACTCGGTCTATTTGCAAGCATCAATTAGGTTGGCTTAATTAGATACAACTCCTTGATTACCAAAAATACCAACATGTTAGCTTCAAGTATTCACCAAAATCTTCTCAAATAGCAATTCAAATGCTTAATATGGTTCATCATGTCGGTATAGACCTAAGATAGGTCATACATATATCTGCATAACAAAATTAACTCCCCATATCTTGACTAATCCAAGAAGTCGACCAGAAATAGAATTCATTGCAAAAAGTAATCAACAGAATAATGCCAATACATTGTACAAGTACTAGAGCACACAAAATTCTAAACAACCATTCCTTCAACAACCATAAACCATTTCCCAAAATCGTAAGCAGTAACTGTCAACTATAGAGGATTGCAGACTATAATACTAGATAATGCAGCTCAAATATTAGTTTAGATACCAAACCAAAATACTAGATCGGACACTAACTTAGACTTGTAACCATAACATGGTGACATCAATGAAAACACAAAACTATAGAGATAATTATTCTTCTTCGTTTTTCCAACAATCTCCCACTTTGTCATTAATGGAAACATGTGCCAAAAATGTTAAAAAAAAACTCCTACAAAGTTTTCAACTTTCCAAATCTCTCCCCCTTTGACATCAATGGAAAAGGGCAACCAAAAATATGTAAATATGGTGGCATAAAAATTGTAAAAAGGTTCTAATTCTTCCAAAAGCTTCCACCCATCCAAAACTTTCAAACATTCAATAATTCAAAAACAATTCAATTTTTCTTCATCTTATTTAGATCCCTTTTTCTCTTTCCTTTCTTCTTGCCAAAATAAATGAAACAATAGAAATTAAACCTTCTTCACCTCAAATAAAAATGACACTCTTCACCTCAAATACCTTCTTGTATCTTTCTTTGATAATTGGATATAAATTCTTCCCGTTGAATGCAGTTGAATCCATTCTTGAGCAGATGCTTTCCAATAGGGCCAACCAAGTAAAGGAAGATGACCAATATGAGTATTGTATTTCAAGTAAAAGATACTCTTCAAGAAAAAATAACACTCTTAACCTCAAATAAAAATGACACGTTCTTCACCTCAAATACCTTCTTGTATCTTTCTTTGATAACTGGATATAACTTCTTCTAGTTGAATGTAAAAATGACACTCTTCACCTCAAATACCTTCTTGTATCTTTCTTTGATAACTTGAGATAACTTCTCCTAGTTGAATGTAGTTGAATCTAGTCTTGAGCAGATACTTTCCAATAGGGCCAACAAATTAAAGGAATATGACCAATATGAGTACCGTCTTTCACAATCTTTTGCATCAATAAGTATTCCAGAAAGATGGTATAATTGGACCTCAGCAATCTCCTTAAGGAGCCATTTTTTTTTTACCACATCATCTCTTTGTCTTTGCACAACAATTAGCTCAGCTTTTTGTTACTCTTATTTTTTTTCCCTTCTTTTTCTTCAAAGATACCAAAGATCTTTCCAATGTTGTTCACTTTAGATTCAATTGCTTCAACCCTACTTATGAAATTATCAAGTAATAGGCTACACAAATCAAACTATATATTTTCCTTAACCATCATATGTGCAATGTAAGCAACAATAGCTGAAGTCGATCCTTCATGATTTCTAAAATACATTTTGTAAGAAACACTGTATGCAACATACCTTACAACCGGATCCGCAAGAGTGTTTATCAGTAGAGCTCCAAGGTCTATATTAATGCCAATAAGTTCCTCCACATCTTTGTATTTCATGGTTTTCTTTCTAAAAAGATCCCCAATAATGCATAAGCTAGTAATCGCTTCGATCGCTTTTGTCCTATATAATGTTTTTGTTCTTGAAATGATTCAACAAGAACAAAATAAACTCTTTATCAGAAAACCACATAAATTCTTCCCACAAATCCATACCTAGGGTTTTTATGTTTTGTAATTCATTTTCCTTTAGCCCTAGTTCCATTTCTTTCATCCTCCTATGATCAAATTCTACTAATTCAATTCCTTTAAGTTTTAGTGGAATGCTTCCAATCGATCCTTTATCCATTTCTATGCTTAACTCATTAATATTCAATCAAAACTTCTTCTCCCTTTCCTTCACAAACAAAATGACAATTCCTAATTACTCAACAATTTCTTTGAATTCCCTTCAAAATTGTTTCAAACTGCTCCAAGATTTCTTCAAGGCACTTTTCCAATCCTTCAAATGCACAACTGATGAGAAAGAATTACTTTACCTTATACCCCATCAATTTTCCCTAAAATGCATGAAATGTGACAAACATCAAAAAGCTACTAAAAAACATTCTTCTCAATACAAAAAACCCTAATTCGATCTGAAAATTATCATGCCACCATTTTTTCTTCTAGTTCCTTTTCCAAAACCTTTGAATACTCATTCTTCGCATTCCATCCTTGTGCCAGCCTCTGACACGCCATTTATCTAGGGGTTTTTTATATTTTTCTGATAATTCTCCCCCTAAGACCATGCTAGGTCTAATTTCTAAATAAATCATCTATACTGGATGAGGGCACATAAACATTAGTAGTTTCAGTTTCTTCTTCTTCCTTCTTCCATATCTTATTCATCTCTTCCTTTTCAATCTTCTTTACTGGATCATTCATTCTTCTCTACCGGAGCAAATTGCTTTCATTTCTTACTTTTGCAAACCTTTGACATATGTCCTAGTTTATTGCAATTAAAGAAAACAAAAATTTTCTAATTATTCTGACCTTCATTACTTCTCAATCTACATTGATTTTTCCTGTGTCCAAATTTGTTATAGGTATAAAAATAGCCATTAAAGGATTGATTCATTCTACCTCCATGAAATCTATTCATCATTACTCAACTGATTATTCTCACATGAGATTTGCATTCAGTAGCTTTATGTCTAGCCTTCTTACATCCAAAACATTGTCTGGTGAAGGGACTAGAAAATTGGTTCTTCCAACTCTTGCATTTTGTTGCCTTGTGACCATATTTATTACAAGAAAAAAAATACCATTCAAAGAGGTATACCTTTGTGCATTAGGCTGTCTCAAAGGTGGTCTCCTTGCAAACCTTCTTTTCTGCTTCCCTTTTTCCTAAGTCATTTGGTTATCCTTAGAACTTTCACCTGCATCATTTCCCAAGACAACTTTTTCTTTACTTGTTTTTGTCTAGCAAGTAGTTCTCCAAGCTTATCAAAGCTAGATCTGAAGTTATTCTCACAAAGTTTTTCCTTTTCAAGTTTAGAGCATTCATTAGATTTTTTCTGCACCATTTTATTCATACATTCTTCAATTATTTTCTTTTCTTCTATAGTCACTTTCAGTCCAATTATCTCTTGTTTTATCTATTCACTCACTTCTTTGTATCTTTCCTTGAATTTCTTTAATTCTTCTTTTAGCTTTTGAACATATTCATTTGCTTCATCAAGATTCTCTTTCAGATCCCTATTTTCTCTTCCCACTTTATCAAGATCTTCAAGAGTAATCCAAAGCTCTCATTTATCATTCATTTCTTCCATCTTCAAGTTATCCCTCAAGCTATTAGAATTTCTAGAGGAACCATGATCTGATACCAATTTTTAAAAGGTGTAGGACAACTAAGAGGGGGGGGTGAATCAGTTGTCACAAAATTCAAACTTAAAACTTCCACACTTAACAATTCCACAACCACACTATTTTGTTATTAAGTATGAGAATGAAACACAAATAATAGAAAGTAAATCAACACAATCAACACCAAATTTTTACATGGAAGACCCAATGAGGGAAAAACCATGGTGAGGATTAACTCACAATATAAAGTAGTTTCAGAATTGAATATATAAGGCTCACTATCAAGGGGTCACTACCCTAAAAGGACTTATCATCTGGATACAAAATCTCACTAGTTACATGGAAGGCTCATTGCCTACAAAAATATTCACAAAGAAAAATTGGGCTTGACAACCAAAAATGAATTGAAAATAGTGCACCTAACAAGTGTTGTTGCAGTTCTAGTGATGCTCAATAATTGACTTGACATGTACTTCATCATTTTTTCTCTTCTTCACTTTTGCATTTACTTAGACACACCAAACACACACCTCCTTTCATGAAAATTTTTCAACACACACACACACACACACACACATATATATACTTGGTCTATTTGTAAGCATCAATTAGGTCATCCTAATTAGATGCAACTCCTTGCTTACCAAAAATACCAACCAGTTAGCTTCAAGTATTCACCAAAATATTCCAAATAGCAATTCAAACGCTTAATAAACTTCATCGTGTTAGCATAGACCTAAGATAGGTCGCACATATATCTACATAACAAAATTAATTCACCATATCAAGACTAATCTAAGAAGTCAACCAAAAATAGAATTCATTACAAAAAGTAATCAACAAAATAATGCCAATACACCATACGATCACTGAAGCACACAAAATTATGAACAACCATGCCTTCAAAAACCATAAACCATTTCCCAAAACCACAAGCAGTAACTATCAACTATGGAGGATTGCAGACTAGAATACTGAATAGTGTAGCTTGAATACTGGTTCAAATATTAGACCAAAATACTAGATCAAACACTAACTTAGGCTCATAACCACAACATGGTGACATCAATGACAACACAAAACTATAAAGATAATTATTCTTCTTCATTTTTCCAACATCTAGTTGCATATCTTTAGATTTCTACATCAAGGGCTTGGTGGGCTATAGAATTACATGTTCATTCATCATTCTCTCTTTATTTAATTTTACTTTCAAGGGTTTGA